>CAEFZY010072249.1:0-68684 GCA_903066815.1 Brachyrhaphis roseni
TATATATATATATAATATTTTCTCGTGTTTGGACGTACTGTAGAAATAGCTGTTCATACTTTAGAAGCAAATTATGTTTGTCAGGTCGCCTATGACTATATATGTGAATGAAAGGGTCGCGAAAGCAGGATCGTGTTTTTTCAACTAAAAAAAAAAAATCTTGACTTTTTCATAAAAGACATAAAAAAAAGACTTTTAGTGACTTTGATAATACGTTAACAACAGTAGATCATTCATTTTACAGCATTCGTCTGAAACTAGCAGAAAAAGGTTTTAAATAAACGCGGAATTTGCTCGGAGTGAGTCATCTCGCTCCGGCTGTGCGCCTCGCCAATCTCTGTCCGTCTCTCAGTAAACTCTGCTGGGCACCGCTGCGCGTCAAAACATTGCGTCTCTGCAGGACTTGCCAGGGCCGGAGAGCGGAGGAAATTTGCCTGGGGAAGGAATGCGAAGGAGCTTTTAGGATTGGCACCGCCACCAAGAAAAAGAGGAATTGCGACATTTTCTTTAGGCTACGTGGAGAGACGTGTTTTTACTCCTCTCAAAGGTACGTATAATTTCCCCACTGTAGTGGTGGTGCATTTTTGTTACGCACTGTTTTTATGCCTCTGCTTGAGGTTTATTCAGGAAGCGATCTGGTCATTCACAATTTTCCTCATAAGGTGTCTTCTACTTTAGGCAACATTTGCGGTGACGTTTCAAGTCAAGTTTCGCATATTGCATAAGTCTGAGCAGCTGATGCAGTTTCCTCATGGAGGGGATGCTGACATGTTCTCTGCCTCGGAGCTACTGTATTTTTCTGCTTCTTGTTGTTGTTTTGTTTTTGTTTGTTTGTTGTTGTTTTTTAAAAAATAAAAACTCATGCTGACACCCCTGCACGTTGCGCCACCATACTTGCACGTCAGCGGGATCGATGCGGGTGATCATAAAATCAGGTCATGTGATTGCTGACGGCAGTCACCTGTCAAAATTATTGCGGATTGTTTTCAGAGGCAGCAGTGTGTGTGGGTGTGTGTGTGTGTGTGTGGGGGTGTTCATGAGAGTGCATGTGTGTGTGTGAGGTGAGGCATCCCCGCCATCTGTGGTGGCTGAAGTTCTGCCCCAGATAAAGTGCGCCACTTCCTGTGACCTGATTCACACCAGTAATTACACATTTATACTGTAAACTAACCAGGGCTGCATGTCTTTAATCCGCGTGTAACTCCGCAAAATGAGATTTCTCTCTGACATTATCTGTCAGCGCCCACATCCAGGAGGACATGCTTCATTTTTAACCCCTGTATGGACTTTGTTTACCCTGTAAATCTAATATTTTCCACTTATTAAACCAGATATGTATTTTACACAAAGGAGCAAAAATGTGGATTTAAAGAACATATTAAATCCGCATTTGTTTTTTGTATTAGGTTGATTGTGTTGTCAACTGACTCTGATAATAAACTTAATCATTGTCCATGGAGTTACCCTTTCTGAATTCTCTGGCTGTAGATTTCAAAGTAGAAATCCCTTACATTATATCATATTAGATTAGATTAGATTAGATTAGATTAGATTAGATTAGATTCGATTCGATTAGATTAGATTAGATTAGATTAGATATGTTGTCTAAATCAAGGGCAGGTACATCATTTATAGATATATTATTTAAACTAGTGATGTACCAATAAATCGTCCCCTATTTCCTTAATTTAGGGTCACCAGTGTTCGGCCGATACGTCCATGTGAAGCCGATCTTATCTACCTCAGCAAAGGTCTGAAATTTATTAATCTTCATCTCTCTTCTGAGAGAAATTTGACTGACAAACCCGCCCACCAGGTCATGTCTGCACATTTTCTGTTAACAATAGTCACCCCACTGTTGCCAACTCAGTGACTTTCTTGTTAAATTTAGTAATATTTCAGACAAAAAAAAGGAAAAATTGGTATCAGCCAAAATCGGAATCAATTGGTCAGGCTTTTTAAAGATCAGTAATCAGCGATTGTCCAGAAAACTGCAATCGGTGCAGCCCTAATTTAAACCACTCACACAGTATACATAAAAGCACAAATGCTATCAGTTAGAAGGCTTTAAGTGTTATAATAACGTTTTGGTTTTTAGGAGGCTCAGAATGTATTTAAATCTAACCTTTAATGTGCAAAACCCCACAACAGATTTCATACCATTATTAAAGGCAAAGTTAAAGCAAAAATGTAAATTAACCAGTAATTATTATATATTTCTCTGTAGCTTCAAAATCTTGCTTCAGCTTTAAATTAGGTTGTCAAGTATCATGTGTGACTCATTTATGTAGTAAGTCAGAAGTTCATTTATATATTCGGCATCCTGCGACCGAGGTAGTGCTTCTTTATTATTATTTTTTTGTGACATAATAAGAAGCTGGAAAAGAGCCGTGTCCAATTTTAGTGCTGATTTTAGTAAGTCATGCATGGAAACTATAGTGTTCATATCTTATCAGGTTTTAGAACTACTGCTATATAAATGAATAATCAGGGGGAGTCTATGTAGATATGGTGAGATGTTTTTAAGAAGTTAAGTTAAATTGAATAAAGTCCTGAGAAGTGTATTTAGGGGGTCAGCAGTGATCTATTTCCATTGCAGCGCATGCAGGCAGATTGCCAGCGATCATGTGAGCCAGGGGTCGATGTTAGAGGATCGAAGATGAGCTGAAGGCCCTGAAAGGTGATCTCTTACAGACAGGGCTTGTGTGCACAAACTAAAGTTGCACAAGTCTGTGTCTAACACATCTACCACTCAGCCACTCCCAAAATGCTTTCAAATTACACAAACACAAGTCATTTCAACAAGTTTTGAGCTGTTTTCTTCTGTCTGTCAGAAAGTATGGGGCCTAAAGCAAGCATCACAACACAAAATGATGCATAAGGAGGAGTGGAAACAGGAGCGTCCCTTCATCAGTGAGATTTGATACGAGTCGGGAGTGGAGTCAGTGATGTCATGCTGCTGCGCGCTGCCGGTCTGGCTGTAACCGTGAATTGAAAGCGGGATGAAAAGCACATCATGTGCACAAATTGTTGTCAGAACAGCGTAGGGTGTGCAGCTTATGGAGGACTCAGCAGATTTGCCCTCAATCTTTTTCTTCTGTTTGTGATCACGGTCAAAAGCAGCATCTGCAGCAGCACCGGTGCATTACGTAACCCTCTTTGTTGCCGTTGTGTGTATGCAGGGGGCTCCTTTCTGGTTAGTGGGACTCGTGGCATGTAGCCCTTTCTGTGATGACACCCAGAAATGACCAGAACGGACGGCTCGCTGACCTCAAACAACCTGCCGCAGGACGGATGAATAGACAGAGAGGCAGCAGAGAAAAATAATGAATATGCAAACAGGCTGAGAGGCACAGAGATAGATGAAGTGAAGGCTGAGGCAGGCTGACTGAAAGTGATGCAAAAGGTTACACACACTGAAATTACTTTGGATATCTTGATTTTTCACTCTGTCTGGATCCCTGCAAGCTGCAGGTCATCTGATCATTTATGCAATTTGTTTTTCTGTCGGAGTTTGTTTCTGTTGTGTTGTGTAGTTCAGAACAGCTCAGGCGAACTGTTTGCGTCAGCATTTTGAAGCGCATCAACATGGCAACAAACAGTACTGCTTTGCAAAATATGTTTTAACTCACCTAACAGGTTGGAGTATTCTCTGTTTTTGGAAACCGATGGGGTTTGTTTGAAAAGACTTAAAAAACATTTTATTTAAGCTAAAAGTGGTTAAAGACTTTTTTCTAACAGTGTGTCTACATTGTTTCTTTAAAATCTTTTACCTAATATTTAACATGCTTTATTTGTGGAAGTCCTTTTACATCATAAACTAGCCGTATGAAAACTTTTAGATGAAAAATTGTGATAATCAGAGCCGGCCTAAGGTAGAATCAAACTCTGCAATGGCTCAAAGCCTTTAGAGGAGTTTATTGTAGATATGACTTTCTTACAAGAGCAACGGTTCTACGCATCCTAAGAAAAACAACAATTTGATAGTATGCTAACAGAGTTTGCTTTGCACAGAAGATCTGAACCCTTGGCTATTGAGAAACGATTGTTTATTAGAGGCATGGGTTCTGTAGAAGTTTTAAACGATTGAATTTGATGTTACCCAATCGCTAACGTTTGACCATGACATAAGTTCCGCCTCAACTCGATGAAGCTTACCAGAAACTGCATGCGCTGTAAACAACCCCATGGGGAGCAGGGGCACAACATCTTCGCCAGCAATAAAATGTCTGGAAGAAGTTACAAAACCATCTCTCTAAAAACAAGACTCCACCAATCTGCTGTCAGCCGCAGTCTTCAAGTGGCTGGAAATCAAAACCACTGTCATGCCACCCTCGAGAGTGGTTGACCAGCATAGATCGGTGTCTGAGCTGCAGAGTGCTCTGTGCGTTCACCCAGGAGGCTGGGGCAACTTCATGGAAGCTGAAGGTCTTTTGTGATTCCAGCTTTTGGCAACACGAAAATAAATATTGCTTCATTTTACTAAAGATCTTGTGAACAAGTCAGCGAGAGAGTTAAAATATGTTCACATAAAATTAAATTACAGTCCAGTAAAGCAACAGTTTGGAGAAGGAACTTTTTTTTTTTATCATAAATGTAACTCTTACAGCCTCGGTGAAACAACAAGGCAGGAGGATCATGGTTTGGGCCTGGCTCCCCTCGTTTGGGATGGACCCGGCTATTTTTATCCACTCAATACACAAACTCTGAGACATATTTGATCTTAAATGTAGGAAACTAACACAACACAGTTGAAGATGTGGAGGTTTTTCAAATGGCTCACCACCCAGGGTGCCTTTCAGTCAGTGGGCAACAAGAGTATATAATTATTCATAATTACAGCACACTTTAAAAACGTTTCAGGACACAGTTGGAGGCTAAAACTTGTGGTTGGTATCTGATGTTCTAGATTTCTATTTGGTGATAAGTTGAAGTGCTATTTTCCCTTGTTTTTGGAATCTGGATTACTTTTTTATAATTTAAAGTTCAAGATCAAAGCTACTTAGTGAATTTATCAGCACAGAATAGAGATGATTTTAAACAGATATTAATTAGTCCTTTATCTTATTTGTGAAAACACAAAAAGCATGTTTTTCAGTAGTTTTAGGCTTTAGGACAGCCTCAGATTGAGGCAAGCTTGGGAACTTGGCTGAATCATTGTGCATTGAGCACAGGTTCTATAAAGCAGTCTTGGTTCATTTAACCTTTAATCTAGCAGTGAAAACAAACAAAAACAGTCTTCTAGTGCTCATCCAGGACACAATTCATGCAAGATTCATCAATCTTGTGAATATTTAGCTCCATAGCTCATCAAAAACAGCTACCTAGAAAAGTAATTTGACTGGTTATGCAATAGTAATTAAGCAAGTACAGCATTGTTGTTTATGTGTGTGAAATAGCAGGAGGTTGGCACCAATCATCAACAATACGTGAGTTTGATCCAAACTGACTCACAGACTGGATGACTTACTTCATGAATCGGGTCATGAGACAGAACTGAACCACAGAACTGAAGCACACGTCATTTCTAAGCCTAAAGAAAAGCTTAGTCATTTAGAATGACCAAACCAAAGTGACAGCTTGAATACCAAATAGATATTAAAGTATCTTAAAAACAAAAAAAAAGAAAACAATCCAGAGTCGAAGATGTTTTGAATGAAGACATTGATTTAAATTGACCTAATCAGACGTTCAGGCTGATTTTCAGCAGAAATATTGTCACTGGCAGAAGCTTACATGCTCAGATTACATGGATCAAATTCCTGAATAAACAAAAATCTAGTTACGTTTTTTTTATTATTATTTTTTAACTTCTGTGTATATTTGAAAGAATTTGAAATTATTTTGTGAACGCTTCTCACAAATTCAAGAAGCCCAAAGAGGTTTTCAAGATTTCTGGTTAATTTGGGGTATTATAAGCTAAAACACCATTTCATTTTATAATGAAAAGTCACGCATCTTAAACCTTAAAATAGGGATGACAAAACATTTTAGTTTGCAGGAGAAAGTCAGCTCTGACTCTCATCTCTTCTTAAGTTTCTTAATCACTTGCTATCACTTCATCTGTCTGGATTCAGAGACTAGAAGTTTCCCTCCCAACCTGCTGACACACACTAACTCTTGACTATGGCTACCCGGGAGCTATTTTCTAATAAAACTCCAGCGTATTTCTACATATGCATGAGCCTCCGGAGGATATGTGATATGCAGCACAGTGATGCAGTAATGGTGTTAAATATTGTCCCTCAGGGGAACATTACACTATCATGATGCACTGGAGGTCAACATACTCACACATACCAGCTGTAACATCATCTTGCAGTTGTGATTGATTGCTGCAGCATTTGAAAAAAAAGTCATACCCCTTAAATATATTCTTATTTCACGTTTTCATTAATTTTATTGGGATTTAATGTGACAAACTAATTCAAACTACTGTGTAGTTGTGAAATGGAAAGAAAAACAAAAAAAAAGATTAGTTACAAAATATGTTAATTATGTCTGAACTTTGACTGGTCCATTCTCACACATCCTGGCCTTATTATCTTCTCCACCCCAGTCTCGAGTTTTTTGCATGGCCTGTATTCAGCTCAAATCATCTCTGACTAGGTTTGCTGCCCCTGCTGTAGAAAGGAATCTCCAAGGCATGAGGCTGCCAACACCGTGTTCCTCTGTGGAGGTGGTGTCATGGAGGTGTTGTGGGGGTTAAAAATGAAACAGTTTGTTGTAACGTGACTAAATGTGAAATACGCCAAAGGGTGGGAATACTTTTGCAAAGCATCGTGCATCAAATGATTTTGTTTGGCTATTAAAAGTGCAGCGACTCGTCGCAAAGGAAGAAGATTAAATTTAGTTCAGCTAGAATGGCTGAAACTTTGACTGGTAGAATGAGTTGACTGCTCGTCTACTTTGTGCAAATGTTCTTTATTCTTACATTCATTGAAAGCAGCCATCACATCTACTCAGACTCTCTCAGAGCCTAAAGTGAAATCCATGAATATATCTGCGTTGATTTTATGCAGCTTAATACACAAAGGGCAAACTGCATATTTTTACAGTTAACACATTATATAACTCACTGTACGTGACAGCGTGTTGATTCATTTTTATCTGATCTCGGAGGACAAGATGCTTACATTTGTCCTGAAATGACTGAAAAGATAAAGCATGCTCTTGGTTAAACATCAGTCCATGTGCGCGTGTGTGCAAAGGGTCAGCTATGACAACTGTAACGTGTCTTTGTGCCCTGATCCTACGCTGTTGGCATCGAGTCAGAGGAGAGAAAACAAGGGCATGTCTCAGTGCTTTATTTATTTTTCTGCTGCAGTCCTTCCCATCAGCCTTTATCAGCCTTCATCAGGCTCTAAAAACAATCATGCTGCAGCGCAGGCCCCCGCTCTTCTTGTTTGTCCTGTGCTCACCGAGGCCTCTGGCTTCCAATCAGTATTTTATGAGCTTTTCCAGATGCTTCTGTAAACGCAGACAGGAGGGAGAGGAGACAGAGTGGTACATTATTGAAATGATGCATGCTCTTTCTTTATTTAGACTTTGTGGAAATGTATATGGACGTTTCTGAAAGGGGGAAAAAAATGAATTACGTTTGCAATTCATAGAATCAGAGCCAAAGACACCAAGTTATTGTTGCGCTGCTTGATGTGAAGCTCAGCCCACTACACAGTTTCTCCAACAGGTCCTCAGATTATACGCCTGACCCACGGGACGGCTTCCCATGCCGACTTGTTAATCTTCTAAGTCGGCGGGCCACAGCAGCAGCAAGTATGTTAAAGGGTCGTTCCCTTTGGATATCATGAAGGGAGCAGAGCACGATCCTTGCAGTTGTGCTGGGATAAGCAGATTATAGCTGCAGCCTTGCAGACTTTAACACAGAGTGTGAAGTAGGAGCGTCGCTTTGCCTCGGTTTGCATCAGGGCTGCATGCTGTGGTTTGCAGTGGCAGCTTTGCACAAAAAGCTGAAATACCTTATGATTTTCTGCCACTAATTGCAGGATGTGTTGATAAACTTAGGTTATCAACATACAAAACAGAACCAGTCTGTCAATGTCCAAAATGACCGAAAGGTGATGCAGTGAAAACATGAAATGATTCCTTGATTGATACCTGCAGAAAATTCAGGGCTGTTAAGTGAGTAAACTCAGTTTGCCAATAATAACTGCAGAGGGCCTGCAGGGATCCACAGCTCAGGTGGGAGAATCTGTTGACAGGACAGATATAAGTTATGCAATCCACAGATTTGGAAAGATGCACCATTGGCAATAAACACAGGTTGTCAAAATCCAGTGAGGAGACACACTGGATTTTGTGTCTCCTCACTGACACAAAATCAGTGAGGAGACAGTTCTGGTCTTTCACAGAGTTCTGGTCAGATCAGAACAAAATGAACCTTTTGGTTTACTTGTTAAATCAAAAACTAACACTGGAAACCTCCCTCAACACTCTACCCTCATTCAGTTTGTAGGTTTTTCTTCTGCACGCACAATGAAACTAGTTGCAGATGTTCAACTTCAGCTGTGTAAGGCACTGCTTGTGATTGTGTTTTCATCCAGGTGTCGTTCAGCCACTCTGCTTTCTCCTCCCAGGTGTTTACCTCCCAACCCACCGCCCACCACGGCCCTCACCTGTGTGTTGCGGTGCTTCCCCTGTGAGCCGACCTGGGCTGGCAGTCCGTTTTTGCACCGCCCGCCAACACCGCCCATGGTCAGGATGACGCGCTCCAAGACGTTCCAGGCGTACCTGCCGAACTGCCACCGGACGTACAGCTGCATTCACTGCCGAGCTCACCTGGCCAACCACGACGAGCTCATCTCCAAGGTAACCAGGGGAATCTCTCACAGCATGGCTGCCTCTAAGCCACAGAATCATTCAATCATTTTTGTTAAAGAGGACCTATTACTCAAAATTCATATTTTGTACATTTTTATGCTTCCATTTGGGTCTCTACTGCTTCTAAAAACAGCCCAACCGTTTTTTGGTGTCTGGAAAATGAGCCGTTTCAGAATCCTTCCGATTATTAAGTCGCATTCGATGGTAACTGCGTCGTTACTTAGCAACCCAAGAGGAGTTCCAGCACGTTTGGCTAGCTGACCAAACTTACCATCCAGAAAGCACTTGCTTTATTCTTGTGCAGGAGGCTCTACTTTTGCTTTTCAAAGATGCACTGTTGTGTAATTGTGCATCTGTTTGCAGCCATTTTCACGTGCGAGTGTAAACGCTGAGATGGGGGGCGTGGCCAGCAGCAGTTTATTTGGATTTAAAGTGACAAGAGTCAGTAAAGCAGCTCATTCTGAAAGGAGCTCAAAATGGGCAGAACTGAGCAGACTGAAATCTCATTATCTAACAGTAATTTGTACAAAAAGTGTAATAAACATCTTTTGTGTAGCTCATAGACCTCTCCTAATCTGTTCAAGGAGGATATTTCTCCCACAGCGGAGAGCTGTCAGAGTACCTTTAGTTTAGAGCCCATGAAAATAATTACATTTGGGGGGAATATCAAAGACTTTAAAAGCAAATGAGGAATTACAAAACTAAACAGCAGGTTTATCCACCTGTAAGCTTGTATTATCCACCGCCGCGCCGCTGCACATGGATGGATTATGTTATAAGCTGGAGAGTGAACTGGATTATGGCTGCAGTTGCACGTTTTATACGCGATTATGAAGACACATTCACCTGTGTTCAGAGGCTTTTTTGCTCAGCTGCACTAAATGCAGCAGTTTAATAAGCCTCTTCAACAGCTGCTTTGGTTTTGCGGTAAACATACGCCTCTGGTGAAAAACCTGCTATCACTTATGATTAACTGAATGTTTTTCTGCAAAATGTAAATCCCTTAGACTCTCATTTTAGGAGTTCTTCCAACTTAAGAGCAGATTTGCTTCATCTTGTCAACTATTGTCTCTGCAGTCGTTCCAGGGCAGCCAGGGCAGAGCTTACCTGTTCAACTCAGTGTGAGTGCTGATCTAAAATCTCATCTCAGAACATCTGAAGGCTTTATTGAGAGCTTCTCGTGCTTGCGTTGAGATTTAAAAACTTTTTCCGCTCTGCCTCTGCTCGTGTCTGCCCCTCAGGGTGAACGTTGGGTGTGGCCCTGCAGAGGAGAGAGTTCTGCTGACAGGCCTGCATGCTGTGGCGGATATCTACTGTGAGAACTGCAAGACCACTCTGGGCTGGAAATATGTGAGTGTCCTTGGCTGATTCCAAGTCTAAGTTTAGAGGAGGATAAACGGGGGGAGAGTTGTTCTTGTAGCATAACCTGATTTTATTTGGACCCTTAATATTTTTGGACTGTAGCAGCTCAGCTTCAAGCTGACAGATGGAGGTCAGATGATTCTTCTAGGTGCCTTGTGATTATTTTTACATACATTTTCTGGATTAAGGTTGGTTCAGCATGAGGAGAGTTTCCACTTCTTGTTCTATTCACCGTTTCAGTTCATTTCCTGGTTATTTTAAATTTGATTTTTTTTTTTTTTTAATCAATACTTTGCAGAACCACCTTTCCTCTTTAATCACAACTGTTTCCAGCAGGTTTGCACATCTAGAAACCAAACTTTGTGTCCAATATTTTAAATATACCAGATTAAATGGAGAATTTCTATGAACCTTTATCTTCAAGCCACAGATTCTGAATGATGTCAGGTTTGGACTTTGACTGGGCCATTTCAACTCATCATACTTTCCACTGAAGCTCTGGCTGTATGTTTAGGTTTGTTGTCCATCTACTGTCTCTAGTCTTTTGCATCTTCCCTTTCTCTGCTGAAGAAAACCTTCTCCGCAGCATGCTGCTGCCACCACCATGTTTCACCTTGCAGAAAGTTAATCCAAGTTGATGTGCAGAATAAGTTTTCTACACATATTGCTTTGCATGTAAACTAAATAGTTTGATTTTGGTTTGATCTGACCATGTCCTCTACATTATTTGTTGCAAACTGAAAATCTGGCTAATTATGGCGTTCTTTCAACAACTGTTTCTTCTTGGCCATCTTCCTTAAAGAAGAGATGTGGTGAACGTTTGAATACTAGTTGTGTTGTCAACAATTTGTCTTAACTGAACCATACCATGTTGTGGTAGCCTGGAACAAGGACGGGGCAGAAAACTTGCTACATAAAAGCCAGGGTCTGACGAAAAAGTTTTAAAAATTTACAGAAGAAGAATCTGGAAGCTTTGAACAACAAGAGGGTTTAACTTCTGAGAAGCAAAGCATAGCAAAATGAGCGATTGTTTCAAAACTTTTGCTTAAAGTTTCTTACAGGAATAAATGCCTAAGTGAAGGCGTGCTTCAGATAGACTTAATAAGTTTATTACAGGACCAGTAAATTGATTTAGTTCTCCTTATTATATAATTATCAAGTTATAAATGTTAAGAGAAACCACAGCAACTATTAGTCCAGGCAGTTTTGTAACAAACGCAACTACTTCTCTCATATTGACCAAAATTAATCAACAAAGTCCCGTTTAAATTAAAGCAGGTCGACCTGTTAATATTCAGATGCAGTTAATTCAAGATTTGGTTTTAGTGCACCTTCATAAAATTAAAATATAATGCAGCACAACAGACTATTCTATTACACCAAATTACTAACTGTATAAGTACTGCAGCAGTCTCTATTTAAATACTATTTAACCCTAAACATTGCTGTCTGTAGTCAGAGTGAAGATTGTTTTAAGCTGCGATGTTAAAACATGTATTTACTGAGTGCAGGAGTTATTTCGGTCTTCTGTAAGTGAGCTGAACAGGATCCACTAATGTTAGCCTTTTTCATATATCAGCAAAGCTAAATATGTGTAGCTGTCATCAGCAAACCTTTTTAACATGCAAGGGAGAGTTTAGACTATAGTGGATGCGACTGTTTCCTTAAAGGGTTAAAACACACAGCGTCCTTCTTGTTTGACTCCTGAGAAGGCCTCATTGATCACACACCAACCTCCTACTGCAACAGTCACAGAACAAGCCTAAACTCAATTCCAGTTTCTTTCTTATGGCCTAAAAATAAACATTTTCCGTATGAGCCTGTTAAACACTGGCTAAACCAACAGTAAAAGTAGCTTCTCTTCTCAGAAGTTTCTATTCCTGTCAGGACCCACGAAAAGTCCCGCAGTCTAAATGCGGTTCAGCAGAAGTTGAAAGAGACTCTGAGGTTTGACCCACTGCTCTCCTGCAAGCAGAAATCTGAGAATATGCCTCTGCAGCTCAAAAACCAAACCATTCAAAGACAAAAAAAAAAAAAAAAGGCAAAAAGACTCGCTCCACAACATTTGCATCATCCTCCTCCGTGACACACCTGTAGGAGATTTACAGAGAGCGAATGTGTTCGGAGGCTGTTAATCGACGCAAAGCAGAAACTTGATGGCTTCCAGTTTCATCAAGATTAACTTTTTCTTAAAATTATGGCAACATCCCAAAATGTTAAGAGTCTGTTCTGTTTTCATATATTCACTTTTCATAGAACAAAAAGACAAGCTGTAGAAGCCGCTTCACAAGCACGAACTCACACCGCCTATCGTTTTGTACTCATCTACCTTTTAATATGAAACCCCCAAACATAAGTCAGTGCAACCAACTGCCTTGAGTACAAAACAATAGATATTCAATAAGTTAGAATTTAAAAACCCCCATTTCTTCCAGAAACTTTGTGCAGGAAAACTAATACCTCACAATGCACTGAACACATTCTCTCCAAAGTGAAACACGGCAATAGCAGCATAATGTATTGGGGATGCTTTTCTTCAGCAGAGGCAGGTAAACTGAGCTGATGGGGAGGTGGATGGAGCAGTAAAATCCTAGAAGAAAACCTGCTGGAAGTTGGAAAAGACTCGACACTGAAGCTAGAAATGACACTAAACATCCAGCCAGATTCATGTGTTAGAATGGCCCAGTCAAAGTCCACTCCTAAATCCCACTGGGAATTAGTGGCCATACTTAAAAATGGTTGTTCACTAATCCTCTCCGTCAGATCTATGGGCCCATTTGAAGCTTTGCTTCTGAAGCTGTATTGGCGTCCAAATGGGCTGCATACAAGTTTTTATTTTGAAGACAATGATTGCATTATGTTTCTTCCAGTTCATAGTTACAATGTTCACCACTCTATGTTGCTTTTGTCACATAGGAACACGATAAAATACTTTGACATTTCTGGTTGTAATTTGACAAAATGTGGGAAAATCCACGAGGTCTGAATCTTTCTGCGTGTCTAGTACATTTTTGAGCTGCTGTCCTGGGAGGAATACGTTTCAGCCTGCAGAGACGCAGCAGCATTCATAGTGATCATTTTTAAACCTGCAGGCCTTTGGTTTTGGCAGATCATTTGGAGTTAGAAACACCCTGTTGTCAATGTGATGTATGATGATTCTCTTCAGTCGGAGTGCTCCTGTGTTTAAGTATACATTGTTTTCATGCAAGCATCTCCCACAGGCAAAATCTGCTGAAGCTCAGTTAAGGCTACGTTCACACATCAGATAAATACGACCCAAGTCTGCCTTTTTTGTCCAAAAGCGATCCAAATTTAACTGTTTCACAGCAAGTGAATAGTTCAATTCCAATCTTTTCACCCCAAAACATCTGATCTATGCCACTTCCACATATCTGATACATGTCTGATAGTTTTCAAAGCGTCTGCAGTCTGAGCGGTCATGTCTCATTTCATCCGACCTTTATGTTAGGGACAGGAGACATGCATCATAATTCTGCACCAGAAGAAGATGTAAGCAATGACTGAAAATATGATTTTGAAATTATGAATGAAGTTCATGACAAATCACAATCACACCACTCCTATTTCCGACTACACATTCATTATTACTGCCAAAAGCTGCTGCTGTGTGACGTCAACATTCTTCTTCAGCGCATGCGGGTTGTTTCGGGGACATAAACCATTCACACGGACGTTTGATTTTGCATTTAATTAGTAGTATGAACGACCGCGCAAAAGAACAAAAAAGTATTTCAGCTCAAAATTGGAATTGATCATCAAGACCTGCTGTGTGAACGTAGCCTAAAAGTTTCTTACCGTTTCATTGTTATCTGATGTGATTGTACCTTCTGAATGAGATGCTACGTCTCCTTTCCTCTGCCACTCCCTCCAGGAACATGCTTTTGAGAGCAGTCAGAAGTATAAAGAGGGCAAGTTCATCATCGAGTTGGCCCACATGATCAAGGACAATGGCTGGGACTGAGGGGCGAGCAGCTGAGTGACGACCACGTTGGATGGGAGGGAGGCAGGGGGTCGTGGGGGTGATTGTGTGCGGTGGGTGAGTGTGTGACTTTGGTTTGGCTGATTTACCATTAACCTCTGTAACTTACTGCCCATCCACACACCTCTTGATGTACACACACACGTCACGTGCGGTAACACACACCGAGGTCCCAGACATGCCAGTTTGACAGGAGGACAGACTAACAGGACTAGGTGACTGGCCAGCAATAGACAAGATGTTACGTTTTGGTTTTAGTTTTATAAAACACAAGCTCTGAAAAGCAGCTCCGCGAAACGTTCCCTCTGCTGTGTTGATTATTCTACCTTGTCTAAAAATAGCGGCTGCAAGGTGTCCAGTGCGCTCAGTCTGGCAGCTTGCTTTGGTTTTGGTTGAAGAGCTGATCACTGGGTCCCCAACATGAATGAGACCTAAGATGATTATAGCAGACTCAACTGATTGGGGCTATGGCATCTGGCCCTGATGAGGTCTGACCCCGAATGGGCCTGAACACACGGGCTTTTAAAGAGTTCTGTGTGCAGAGATAACCACCCACTTGGCTGTTCCTTCAAAAAACGGTGGAAAATCTAGATCCGGGTGTTGCTGCTTTCATGGCTTCTGACTGGGATCCCTTCAATGCCTCGCCACTGAAGCAGCCCAGGACGAAACAAGAAGGTAAACGGATGCAGACGGACAGCCACCTGCTATCTCTGAGAGCTCACAGGAATGTGTCCTGGAAGCAGAAAAAGCAGCTCCTCTTGGTTTTGTTCTTGCTTCAAGAAAAACCCCTTAGTGGTGTAAAGAGATCTACTGATCCTCCCATGTTTGATGTCTTGAATCTGCGGATGCAGCAATGCGTCCACTGTTGTCGTTGGGTCGTATAGAGTTACGTACCGGGACAGCAAATCTGTCTGGGAGTCCCAAAGGTTTGTGAACACTGTGAGCATCTCTCTGCCATTGTAGGGCAAAGAGCAAAGGTGATGCGGCACTGCAGGGTTTGTAGTAATCTGTCATTGACATGCCCCCCTGCTGTCATGCAAACTATGAGTAAAGTCACTAGTGCACGACTAATGCAAAATGAAAAGTATTGACTTTTATTGCAAAGGTACATTACCACAAAGGCATTCAGATCTCTGAGTAGAAACTACCGATGTTAGGTTTTCTTTCTGTCTGGGATCAGTGCTGTGAAACTGCTGTTACTCTGATCTGTTGTCCTTACAAAAACACGGGGCAACATAAATACGCAATGTACTTGACTCACTCATACAGTTGCCCTCAAAAGATCACACACACCTCCTAAAATGTCAGGTTTTTGTGATGTAAAACAAATTACAAAATGCTTCCAGCTTTAATCTTAAACACACGCAGAACAATTCAACTGAAAAACAAGCAAATGGATTAGGAAAAAAACAGAAAAATAATCCCACAGCTTTAGTTCTAGACTCAGCCAAGCCTTTCCAAAATGTTAACCTGAACCTTGAAGAAAATCAGCCCCAGGCCACAATGCTGCCACCACCATGTTTCACTGTTAGTGTGGTGTTCTTTTGGTGATGCAGTGTTGTTTTTGGAGTTTTGATCAGCATTTAGGTTTTGATTTTATCTGACTGTAACACATAACAATGCAAGGTTTTAAAATGTGATCTCTTTGAAAATCTGCCTCTTAGCTGTATTTATCTTGGTTTCAGCGGGTTTTGGAGAGATATTCAGTTTTCCGTGCCATGACGAACATATTTAATAGTGTGGATTATTTTGTCCCCTTTTTCTGACCCTTTAAGATCCCATTGATGCTTTCAAAATTTCTGCAAACATGACTTAATAAATAAATATTAGGAAAATGCAGATTTGTTTTTCAGTTGAATTGTAGATGCTGCATGCTAAAATAAACGTGGAGCAAGTTTTATGATCATTTATTTTGATCAGATTTTTTTTCAATCCCAAATCCCCGGCAGTTTGGCAGGAGTGTGTGCTACTTCTAACATCCACAGTATTTCTTTTCTGCTATTCACACGTCTATTGGTCGACTTTACTGGATTACATTTGAGCTCCCATCTCTTGGTACATCATTTCTAGCTTTTCTTTGCTAAGGCCAGGATCCTACTAAATCTGCTGCATACATATTGTTTTCTGATGGAAAAGGAGATTATTTATGACAGCTGGATCTGTTCGATGCAAATGCAACGTCACCGCATGAATGATATAAAACTGACTAGTTTTGTGTCCTCATCACATTTCTTGTGAAAAGAACATTGTGCGTTGCAGTGAAATCCTGTACTGTAATACAAAATCTAATCAGTTTCATTTCGTCCGTTTGAGCTGTGAAATCGATTCGCAGCAGATAAGATCTGATCCTGGTTTGGAAACGTAAAGAAACGAGTTCCTCTGTTTGTCATGAACATGAGAGTCCTGAAGACATTGCTCCAGATGTCGCCCTTTAACTAGTGAGCGCTCTCCGGTTCCAGCTAAGCCCAAACTGTCGACTCTGATCAGTAACTCGCAACAGCTGGGGGTCAAGCTGGAGGCTGCGACTATAAATCCAGCACAACCAAAGAACCCACCCATCAACAATAAATTGACCAAACAAAAGATTTAACTTTGCTTGGACAACATGTTGCAAAACAGGAGGGTGTGTATTTAGTTGAAAGCCAAGTTTTGTGGATAGCCTTTCTCTGTTATATATGTACTGCATTTTGATTTTGTAAAAAGATCTTAATATATGCATATATTCTATTTACTCTATTCATCATGAAGATTTCCGTTTACGTCAACCTCTGTGTTACAGATTGTAAATAGTGTTAATGTATTGTGTTTTATCTATGATCCATATGATGATGAATGAACATGATTTAGGTCACGTCATGCTTTCTCTCGACTGGTACCCCACATTGGCTGTATGATACTACTTTTTTACTGAAAATGTTTCGATTTTAATGTCTTTTGTAAAAGGAGGATGCTGATGTTGACTATATCATTGGATCTTCATCTAATAAAAGGCACCTTAATATCTGTTTGGGGTACAGTGTTTATTTAGGTGTTTTGCTTGTTTTCAATATTGATGGGAGTTTCTTATCACCATTTCATTATGCTGGAGAACCCAAACGCAGACAGGAGGCAGGTAGGCCATAAAACAATGAAAGTATCAAAAGATAACTTTACGGCTGACAAACTGAAGATGAGTCAAAGGATCGAAGAGATTCAGAAAAATAGGACTCTAAACACCAAGACAAGGAACAGGTGAATGTACAGCCGCAAAGGGAAAAAGGTGACAACAAACTAAAACCATCCATCGAAACATCCATCTCACGATGGAGATGATTCGTCTTGTTTTTCCAGGAAAATGTCGCCTTACACAATCCCACTCCCTCCACTAAAAACTGTAGCACCGTTTGGCACTGCCCACAAAATATGCAATGCAAAACAATTTTAGGGGGAAATAAACAGGCTTCCCAAAACTCAGCATTAAATAACCAACTAAACAGTCATTTTTCTTGATTTTTCTGCTAATTTTATATTTCTGTTTCCACAGTCTGTTACTATATTCGGACTGGAACACAGCAGTGTTTTTATCCTGTTTGTGTCTTTAGCGCCAAAGCCATCAGGGCAACGACGCGTGTGACGTTTCCTGTGAGAACTCGATCATGCGTGTGCGCGGAGGAGGCTCCATTGTGCGCTTAAAGAGTCACACCTGTTAATCATGTACTACTTAATCTCCCCCTTCATTTCCCTGCCTCCACCTCTCATCCCCCTCCTCCTTCGCGCCTTTTCTCCTTTCATCATCAGCTGTTCTCCATCCTCTCCTCTCCTTTCTCTCTATAGATTTGTTTTCAGTGAGCCTCCTGATTTGATTTTCCTGTCCCCTCTCTCCGTCCAACTAGGATAACCCGTTGCAAAATCTCGCTGCTGCAGCAGCAGATGGTGGCGCCGTGTTTGGACTGAGCCATGTCTCTTAGCAACACTGTCTCTCTTTATTCCTCCTCCCAAAACCAGAGCAGCGGAGGAGCCTGGTGTTATGCACCGTCTGGGTCTTTCTCTGTGATTGACCCGACCGCCTCGCAGCACCGATGTCTATTTTAACGTCTGTCCTTCTTTGATGCCAAAAGTAGGGCAGCGGCTGGCCGTCTGGATTACTGAACATGTGTAATGATTACATTTGATGCAGGGCAGCAGGGAATATGACCACCTCTGTCCCAGGGGCAAAATGTAATTTCTAACCTAGATTTAACAGATGTTTACATATATTGTGGTGGCAGCAAACAAAAAAAACAAAAACAACCCAAATCACATTTGGGTCACTTTCTTTATCATCCCATGACCTAATTCTCAGGATTGTTAAAACTTAAAGCAATTTGAGTTTTTCCACTTTTCAAAAACACACGGAAATAAAACCAAGGACGTGCATCACCCAGTCTGGTGTTTCCCTGAATGCATGCCCTGCTCCCCGCCCTTTCCTGTTTGCTGCAGGGAGGTGCGCTTGGCTCCATCACGTAACGCGTGAAGGCCAGCATGATAACTAGTTTTAGCATGTTAGCTTCACCAATTTGAAAGCAAATGGCGATTTCAGAAATGTCATAACTTTTTTTTTTTTTTTTACAAGAGTTCCCATTTCTTTAAACGTTTCTATTTACGTCCCTTTTTTTTTCCCAGTTAGATTTTTAGCCTCAGATCAGAATGAAACTTGACTCATCTCTTTTTGGAGACAAGATGAATCACAGCTGGATTTTTCATCTTTAGCTATAACCTTTAAATTGTGGCCGCTCACAAAGCAAGATGGCGAGGAACCGTTTTTAAAGTTGTCGACACTCAGATATGACTGTTGTATTATTAGTTATTTCAGTTATTGCTGTGATATTGTTTTGTATCCTTAAATGCAATCGATTGTCAGCAGAATGCCACAAAAACCCCAAAAGACTCTAATAACTTACAGAGTGATCATCCATTATGGAAGCCTAAAACCACAGATTGACACTTCAGGGTGCTGCAGAGGGAAAATACAGAATGCAACAATACCAGCTACTAGCCCTGTTATGATGCCTCTGCCCCTGATTAATCGCTTTAATTAACTTTTCCAGATGCATTGTGCAAACAGCCTAATTATTTTCCTTAGGGTTTGTTTACAGCTCACAAGAACACAAACATCCTCTCAGCTTTTCAGCTGAGGGCAACTTCTATTTAAAATAACTGAAAAACTGCAATATAGATACATAAGTTGCAGTGAGTATTGGAAATCAACGAGGAGTATTTTCCTTTTGAGCGACGACACCTGCTGTTTTTGTTTACTCGGGCAGAAGTGCCCGCAGGCCTCAGTGGATAGAGAAGGTTGCTTTCTTTTCTTCCTCATGCTGTGACCTCATATCTGTGTCAGCCATTCAATCCGAGGCCAGAGTACAATGAGCCGGCCGGCACAAAAACATTGTTCAAAGAGCTACAGTGAGGCCGGCCTGAGTGATGGCACTTGCTGTTCAAAGGGCCGGCTGTCTGGTTAGGATAAATAAAACCCCACCAAACAGCAGGAGCGATCAGACACTTACATCCTGTATCCATACAGCCAGTCGGCAGTCACATTGGAAAGATGACACTTTGGCTCTTTGGAGATTTTTTTTTCTCTGCTTTCTTGAGAATCGGATCATGCAGCGAAAGGTTTTCCTTCTCTAAGAAACACATCGGGACTCTGGGTCCCCTGCTTGCGCTCTGCAGTGACGATTTGTTTGTTAGTTCTTATGCAAATCCCGCCTCAACCCTCTTGTGACTCAGCTGTTTTTCTGGCGTTTGAATACCTCACAGCTTATAATCAGCTGCGAGATGCAGAGGTAAAAGTTCTGTGAGTTTCAGCTCAACGGACAGTAAACCAAAGCAAATCTCCATACATTCAAAGCATCGTCTGACCTCTCATCCGTAACTCCCAGTAAGCTGTGATGTAAGAAATGTCTTGATTCTTACGGTTGGTTGAAAGAGTCAACATTTGAGAGATGACCAAATATTATCAAAGAACATATTAAATCCGATGCAAATTAAATTAAAATTTGATGTCTATTTGCTTCTCTGTCACAAGAGAAGCAAATAGAGAAGAAATATGTTGAAATAGCAACTTATTTTAATGTTGCTATGTGAACATACACCAGAGTATCATCTGCATAGCGCCGATGCACATCGTTTCCAAAACATGGTCAAAATGTGCCGAAGTGGAAGCAGATGTAATGGAAAAACTTAAGACACTAAAACAGAACCTTGTAGGACAACATGATCAAAACAAGTGGAAGAAACTCCACTTAGGTAATCAAAAAAAGTAATTCAGATATCAGGAAAATCAGTCCGAAGCAGAACCCGGTCCATCCACCCACTATTCTATCAAGCGTAACAACAGTGGACCAGAAGAGTTGCCTTCTCATCAAATGTTTCCTGGATCTCAAAAACAGCTGCAGGAAGAATTTTATGTCAGCTGGAAGGTAAAGCATCTATTTTTAGAAAGCAGCACTTAAGCCCACCCTGGTGCTGCGGTACGCGATCATGAGGTGGGTACTCTGTTATGGAGGTCAGTAGGACGCTTTGGCACAAAGGAAACTGGCAGGTGGGTTTTGTCACAGAAATCTTCTCAGTGCACTTTCGCTAATTAGATGAATAAAATGTTTTGTGGTTTTCTTCTGCTGTACAGCCTGCAAATGAAAGGGTTCACTGACCTCCTTTGTTTCACAGTAAAAACACAACTATAATCTACAGTGAGGGCTGAAAATATATTTTGTTTGCATTTTCTTCCAAAAAGTCCAATTTACTCAAAAGCCTGACTATAGACTGAGTTCGATTTAAAAGATAGCAAAAAAATAATAACTCTTGCTGCTTTGGAGCAGAAAATGCATCATTTAGGTCTGGATCAAAACTTAAACCTGGATAACGCAACGCTTTGGCAGTAATGAGTCAGAGTATGCTACTGTGTTTGTGTTATAGTCCCCTGACTCAAGTCTTTTGTAAGTGTTTCTCTGTTGCAACAGAAGTAGAGTATTCCCACAACATGATGCTGCCATCACCATGTTTTAGCCACAGAGGATTTTGCATGTAGGCCAAAACGTAACATTTTGGTTCCATTTGAATAAAACACTTTATTCCTCAGGTCTGCTGTGTCCCACTCCCTGTGGCTCATGGAAAACTGCAAACAGGAACTCTTCCCCCCTCCCCCAAACAATGAATTACGTTTCTCCACCTGCAGCTCCACAAGAGTAACCATGGCTGCTTCACTGATAATTAATCCCGATGTCCGACCTGTCAGTTTAGATGGATGACCATGATTTAGCAGCTTTGCAGTTGTGTCACACTATTTATAGAACGATGAATGAAACTGTGCTCTTTGAGAGTTTCCATAAACTTCTTCACAACTTCCTCTCTGACCTGCCCGACATGTTTCTTGGTCTTTATGATGCCGTTTGTTACTTCGTGAGCCCCTGAAAAGAAAACACCTGACACCTTGACATAAAAGGTGGGTTACACTACATTTAATAGTCAGGTGAGTTGTGAAGGCAATAACCTGGACTAGATTAAAGACATATGCAACATTTTTGAAAACTTAGTGTTGGTCTGCCAAATAAAATCTTAATAAAATCAAATAAAACACACTGAAGCTTGCGGTGAAGAGGTTCAAGGAACCTGAATACTTCTTTTTCAGCATTCTTTATTGAATCTGTGCAGAGACTCCTGCTGCTGCCAGGAGACCTGCTGTAAGGACGGCGAGCTCCGGACTGCAGAGGCTATAAATAGTTGAGGCTCTGCCTTCCTTACAGGCAACACCCAGCACATTCTGCCTGCGACAGGACAGCAGCACAGAGGGAAACGTCACTGCTCCACTCTGCACACTCTACCTCCTCTCAGCACAGGTATCAACGAAAGAAAAAAAAAGATGCTAGTTTGAAGAACGGGTCCACATATTTGCAATAATGTCGACCACCCGTTAATTGGTGAGAGGATTTTTAAAATTAGCTTGCTCACTCAAAGCTGAACCACATTTTTCTAGTTTTTTTGTGGCTCTTCACGCAAGCAGAGTCCTTGTTTCTCACTTAATGTTTTTTCACTAAAGTTATAAGTTAAACAATTGTCTTATTGACTTCATTTCTTGTTTCTTCAGTGAAACATTTGAAAAAAATACTAGAATTTCCTCTTTTCTTCACATTTACAGTTCATCTCCAAAGTACAGCAGTCACAGGGTTTCATTTTATAGCCTTATCCTAAATTGTATTAAGTGAATCTCTTTCCTCAAAATGCCACAAACAAATACACCATTGTGGTGTTTTTTTTTTATTTTATTTTTATTTGGAGATGTATTAAAAACAGAAAGCATTTACGTAAATATTCAAACCTTTGCCATGAAGCTCTAACAATTTCTGCAGCTCTGAATGTCCAGATGAGCAAAGTCAGCAGTCTTCCTAATAACAGTGTAGGCCAGGGCTGTCAAACTCATTTTCATGTTGGCAAATATCAAATACCTGAATGATCTTAAAGGGCTGGTTGTGCCAGAATGTTTTGATAAAACCCATTAAGTTGCTAAAAAATATTGCAATTTAATAATATTAATAGCAGTTTCACTATTCAATAAGTGTTTCTTAAAATAAAATACTGAACATCTTTTCCCACTGATCAGTCCAGCCAGGATTTTGTGATTTCTTTATTTTTTATTTGGATTCAAAATCACAAATTTCGCAGCGCTAGTTTAGGAACAATTGTAAGGACTTTTTACAATGTTTGAGCTAATGTGCGATGTTAAGTATGACTTTTTATTAATCGTATCGGTCACAGATAACTTGACATCAAGTAAGGCGGGTGTCACTCAAACACAAAGTTTGGCCAATTTTAAGGAAAAAAATGTCAGTAAAATCAGAAAGAATTTGGGAATCTGTTGATTTGTGAAAAACTGGAGGGTCTTATTGATGCAATTTGGAGTCTAGAAAGTCACATAAAAAGATACAGCGGGTCAGATTTGATGAGACATGAAGTGTAGACAATAGCATCACATTTCTGTCTTAAGAATCTGTTTTCTTTTCTCTTCTGAAAAACAGAATGTCTGAGTTTTATTAAATTTTCAGTCTGGTGGAAGCTAAAAGGTTTAATGGTCGATGTTGGACGCATTAAATAAAACACTGGCTCACTTCACCCCTCGTAACAAAACAATTATTTGAGGGGGGAAAAAAACAGACTACATTCAGTCGTCAGTCTGTATTAATGAATCAAAGCATTTATTTCAAAAACTGGAAAAATAAAAACACACCCACCAACATTGGTTTAGTATAATATCATACAAAGACATATTTCAATGTTGCTATGTGAGTATCTGTCTCTGACTACAGTATGAGGCAGTTTGAAAAGGCTGGCTGAGCTGGTGGATCTACAGACACAAACCCCAAAACAATAAAGGGACCAAAGGAATAAAATAAAAAAAGGTTAATCGATAAAAAGCATCCGAGCGAAGAATAAAGGGTGAAAACCAAAACATCACTCAAGTTGTGTGCACTTTTACCTTTCAAGACACTTGAGATACCACTGTAAGGAGATTTCTGTCCATTTTTTTGCACTATATATTATTCTCCAGGTGAATCAGCTAAAACTGTGATTAAATACAACAACCTGGAAGTAACAGTACAATAAATGATGCTTGCTTTAACCTGGTTGGAGCAGCAGATGGCAATAGAAACGTATCTATTTTTCTTCCGACTACCTCGCTGTTTTCGCTTTACGTGGAAGAAAAATTATCTAATTCAAACCAAGCAGCGCCTGTTAAAAAGAAAACCGTAAAAGAAACAACAGCATTAAGTGAGGCTGAGCGTTAAGACACAGAATCGTCATCGGCGTGAACACACAGGGGGAAGGTAAAAAGGTGTTGGCTAGAATCGAGAAAGAGAAACAAAAGCAAAAAGCACCTCCTCTTCTCAGAGAGTCCAACTTAAGAGTCGCTTCATTAGTCTGAGCAGAGAGACGCATGGGAATAAAAGCCGCGTGGCGTTCAGGTGCACCGGATCTTCATGTAGAAAGAAAAGCAAACTGTTCTTTGCAACAACAAATGGCTTATAGTTTATGCCCACAGCTACATGGTCTTAAGGAATCCATTAATGCACCAACTTTTTGTACTGTGGAGGTGATCAGTGATAAAATGTTAAAAAACAAATGCTTCTTATGCAGATTCCTCTAAATGATCAGAAAGTTCCTGAAGACACGCTTCATCTCTTTACGTGATTGGATCCCAGATCTGAACCGATGCATTAAATGTCAATGAAATATCAAACTTCGTATCATTCTGATTTATAAATACATTGCCAAAAAAAAATTTAAAAAAAGAAGAAGAAGAAAAAAAAAGGACGTCTGGTTAGTGTTTTGTGCAGCAACCTCTACCTCCAAGCTCCGACGACAGACAATCCACACCCTCGGAATGCTGACTATTTTTATCCGGTACAGTAAAAAAGGACCTTTAAAAATAAAGTGGAGGGACGAGGGTCGTTTAGCTTAACAGTCCCGGTCGTTACAATGGTGAGGACGTGGAAGGCAGAAAGCCTGGATGCCGTTCGGCCTTTAAAAAAGTCACAGTGAGAACAGAAGAGGAAGAAACTGGAGAGCAACTGCGTGGAGGAAGCTCCTTCAGCTGATTCAGCTCGTGACATAGCACGCATCAGACACCGGCGGACAGAAGAGCAAGCGCAGCAGCTGAGCTACATGGAGACACCGTGATCCACCCCCACTCTCTGAGGGTTTGGGCCCCTTGTGCTCGTGTTGTATCCTGTGCGACTCCTCGATGCTGCGCAGTCATTAAAACAGGGACAGAGACAAACACGGTGTCGCAGCGGAGGAGTGAGGCGGCGCTCCTCCGTCCTGACCCCCACCTGCTGCCGCAGCACCTCTGTGAAATTCTGGCTGGCGTGTATGAAGAAGCGAGAGGGATTGGAAAAAAGAAGAAGCACCTTTTCATTTGGCTTAGACATAACCAGCAGATAAATGTGAGGGAAGGCGGAAAATAAAACAGAGAAGCGTGTCTATAAATAAAAGGAGGTGGAGAGGAGAAGGTCTACGGGTGGAAGAGGAGGAGGAAGAGGAGGGGGGGTTTCATCCCGTGCCTGCAGAGGAAGAAGAGGAAGAAATTCCAAACATTTAAGCCACATTACTTTCAGGAATCTTCCCAGGAATGTGGTTCCCCCTTGTGTTGTTTTTTTTTAATCATCACCTTCCTCTTCCTCGCCCCAGCCCTCTGCTACACCGGCCAGCTCGTAATGCTTCTTCCTCAGCTCGCCCAGACGCTCCCGTTCCTTCTGCAGGCGGGTCTCCAGCTCCAGAACCAGAACCTGACGACAAACAGGATTTCATTGGCAATTCAGTTCTGGGTTTTTAGCAGTTACAACAAAAAGTGTTAGGACCCTTACAGATTTCTTTCTTATTGCAAGTAGAAACGACAAGAACCTCAAAAGGGAAGTTGTTTTTATTTCCGCCACATTTGGAGGATTTTCAAGCATTGAAGTCATGTCGCAAGATTTCAAGTCTAGACTTTGACTAGGACGCTCTAAAACTTTCATTCTGTTATTTTTTTTTTTGCCATTCTGGGGTGAAACTCCTCATCAATTTTCCGCTACTTAAAAATTTCTACGGAAGATTTTTGATGCTTAATAAAAGAAATCAGAATTTGAAAGCTGTCGCTTGCATTTACTCAGGTTACTTTTGGATTATATTAACATTTGTTTGATCTGAAACATTTAAGTGTGAAAAAAATGAACAGAAACAGAAAATAAATCTGTTACGGGGTAAAGAATAATAGTATGATTCTATTGAATTAATGTGTGAAATTATTCAGCTCAATAAGCATGTTTATATAAAATTACCTCTGCATTCTATATTTTTGCTAAGAACTCTGTATCAACAACAGGAATGCTTACTTTTCTGTTAAATAAAAGCAATCAGATCATGTTAAATTTCTGTTTAGATTTTTCAGAGTGTGTCATTTTTACTCAAGGTTACCTGTGCGTCCATCTCTTGTCGCTTGATCTGGGTCAGAGTCATGCTGGAGAAGTCCATTGTTTCTAGACACACATTTAAACAAATTAAACTGAACATTTTCTCCACTCTGTGACATTTATTTAGAAAAATAAAAGAATAAGTTAATAAAAAGCAAGTGGGTGAAAAACAGCGTCATTAGGATGACGCTTTGCTTCTCACCTGTATCTTCAATCTGGGATTTCCCAGACTTGGTGGAGGCCACAACAGCGGCGGTTGCCTGGGTGACGCCGCGGGACGCCTGCTGCAGTCGGTGCAGGTTAGCGCTGTCTTTATCTGCCTTCACCTAGAGGAAAGGAGAGGCAATATTGACAACAACCAACAAGAATCCAAATGTGAAAAACAAAAACCAGAAACAAAAGTGCAGAAAGCAGGAAGAAAAGGAAAATAGAGTTTTGGT
The DNA here is from genome assembly GCA_903066815.1 of Brachyrhaphis roseni. NCBI lineage: Eukaryota > Metazoa > Chordata > Actinopteri > Cyprinodontiformes > Poeciliidae > Brachyrhaphis > Brachyrhaphis roseni. The sequence goes on from CAEFZY010072249.1 coordinate 26,607, forward strand.
TGTTTACCTTCGAAGCAGCCACTAGCTGTGCTGTGCTAGCAGCGATTTCATGGGAGCACACCATCAGCTCCTCAAACTTCCCTTTTCCCTGCACCACCATGTCGGCAGCGTCACTGGGAACCAAACAACTAAATTAGCTCAAAATGAACTGGAGGACGCTTTACGAGCACTTTGGTGACACCAGAGGGATTATACAGGAGGTAAATGATTAAGCATACTTGTAACATGATTTAAATACGTTCGGTTCATTATCCACTGAATGAGCTTCTGCATATTTAGGAGTCTCAGAACGAGGCCAGCGGCCCACACTGCCGACTGAGCAGACAGAAGTCTTTTCATACTTACACCATGACCGTGGCGCCCCATCCGACAGCTTTGGAGGCAGAGATCAGGCCCTCCGTCCAGCGGGAGTTCTTCGCATAAAATTCCTTCATGGAGGCTGCCCCCTGGTGGACAGCAAAGCAAAAGCAGCTACACAGTGAAACATTTATCACTTCATTTACTCATTACATTTAATTGACTGAAATTAAATGTAATGAAATTAACTTTAGTATAATTTAATTCAATCAAATTATATTCAATTAAATAAAAAATAATTAACTTATATTGCAGCAACTGCATAAAATTAGAGTATATTAAAATTAGTTGCTGCCATCTGGTCTTATTTTAAACATAATTTAACATCCTGATAGTTATTTAAACCAGGGTTCCTTTAAAATTTTAAATTCAGAACCTATAGTTTCCGTTCTGATTCCCAGATTTGAAATAGTTCAAAAAAATTCAGCAAAAAGCATCTCCAAACTTTGTCAACTTCACACTGCAATCTGTGATCAGCTATATTTATTAATATGAAATTACTTTTCATATTTGCACAAATGCTTGGAAAACAATAAAATTTGATTCCATACAACTGAGCCATGGGTAAAAGGGTAAAACTCACCCTTCCACTCTCCACAATGTCCCTTTGCAGATCTTTCGAAGACAAAATAAGCTCCTTGATCGCCTGCATCAGCTCTGTGCAGGAAGCCAGGATCCTGCAGGGGGCGACAGAGCACAGGATATGAACGGTGACCTGCTGCAGGTGTTTGAGAAACACTCCAGGTTAAAACGCCAGTGAGGGATGCAGCAGAAATACTTGATTTGAAGAAAGGAAGAATAAAAAAATATGTCAGTTCGCCCAGTGTTGCTAGACACATAGCTGTAGTAGTATTTTTTATTATCCCTTTAATATTGACAACACTTTCAGTTTACAAAACATGATTTAGGTAGTTTTTTGCTGCGACCTCATATTTTTCATTAGTCTTTTTTCTACTCTCCCGAGTTACAGTATCTAAGCTAACAATACACAACTAATGAACCAGGTAGTTTTAGCTGTTTTGATACAATGTTACATTCTGAGCAATAATTAGGGAGCTGAAGCCATTTACTCAGAAGTAAAATGTGATTAAAATGTTTCAGACCAGAGGGTTTAATGACTAACTTTTTCTCCCAGCTCATGATGAGCTCTGCGTGAATCCAGTTATGTCTCAGGGCCCACAGTTTATTGAAAGAGAAATTAACTCCCAGCAATCTCAACGATCTTCCTCTGATCTGAGATTTACCTCTCGTTGACCTCCATCTTGATTCCTGTATCAACCGCTCGGGACTTGTTCAGCATTTCCTGTCGGGACACAGAGGCACAGGGAAGGGAAAAACAAAGACATTTTCCAGTCAGTACCGTTCTGAAGTGAATCGGGGGTGGCTGAAGAGGCGGAGTCATTCACCTCTATCCTGGCGGCTGCGGACTCCACGGCGGCCGAAGTGGCAGCCATTTCCTGCTCCACCAGATCTCCCAGCTCCCCCTGCTGCAGCTCCAAACCCTGCGGGCGCAGCTTCTGGAACGAGAATGAGACGCGTATAGCAACGCACGCTGATCAGATCAAACGCTCGATAATCGGAGTGACTCGGACCTCCGCTGTGGTCAGGATGGCCTCCAGAGCCGCCCTCAGCTTGCTGCTGTCGGCTGCTGCCAGGCTGTCCTGCTGCTTCATCTGGCCCAGCAGAGACAGAGCTTCTGATCCGCACATCTTCACGCTCTCCGACAGCGCTGCAGCGAAAAACAGAACATGCAGGACGGACGGGTTAATGTTTCGGACTCAGAGACACAGGAATGAAGAAAAGCAGCAGAAATCCTGACATGATAAATGCAGAGTGGAGGACAACAACATGCTGGTTTCATTCAGTTTTTATCCTCTGTTCACTTCATTGTGTCACAGTTAATGGTGAACAGATCAGTCGGCCAGACTCTGACCGCTGATCGGCTTCTCAAATAGTAAAAAAAAAAAAAAATCCCCCAAGGCTTTAACTTAATTCCAACAATGAACTCAAACTATTTTCTAGTGGCACTAAGGTAATTTTGAATTTAATTATTAATTAGGCAAAAGTTGGAGACATAAGGGAACATCTCAATAAATTTGAATATCAAACATTTATTTTAGTTGGGCTTTTTTCAGTTAATTTTGACCATATAATAATAATACTGATGTGGAGAAAGTATTTGAAATAAAGTTTATGAACCAAAACAATCTAACCCAAAATGAATCAAGTTCCATCAAAACTGACAGACAAGTTTTGATGTAACTTAGCTCCTTTACTAGGGTTATGGTGTGGACATTTAGAATAACACTTACAACCATTTTATATATTCCAAATGAGAGCAATCAGAATACTACATAATACGGGTTTCAGGGAACACACAAACTCGCCAATTTTGAAACAAAAACACTAAAATTATGGAATCGGGTTAAATATAAACCAGCTCTTCTGAGATACAGTTTAACAGTTTGTACAATATGGAGGAGTGTGTGGGGTAGATTTATGGAACAAGATGAGTGAAGAGTTAACGTGAAGCCTAAACATAATCCAATTTTACAAATCAATACCAGACATGTTTGGTAAAAAACATGAAGGAGGAGGAGTTGTACTGATGATAGAAGCTGAAGAAATTATTACGTTACATCAATCAATAAGTTTATTCACTCAACAAAACACATTTCATCACTAATGTACAAAAGCACCGTCTTGTAAGAATTCATCTACATGAGAGAAAGGGAGTAGGAAGCAGAAAAGCCTTATAAAAACCTGCCCCATCCTCAATAATTACAAAATAAATAGTTTTGTTTTCATATAAAATTAAGAATATGGCAGTTAATGTAACCTGAGTTGTATCAAACTTAACTACTTTTTAACTTATGAATTAGTATCTGCTTTCAAAAATGATTCGTAAGAATAAGTGTTTTACTGTACTACTTGCTTGTTTTCAGGAACTCTGTTTAGTTTTTGACTACTTTCATTTGTGGCCAAAATAATAATAATAATAAAAAAAAAAAAATAAAAATCAATCATTAAAGTAAATGAAAACTCTACATTGAGTTTTTCAGAAGATTCAGATATCAGTCCGGTTTCAGTTCTGTGTTTGAAGTCGTGTGAACTCATGGCTGCCAGCCACAGATCTATTATGTTCAGGCATGTTTAGACTTGCCGTCTGAAGAGAGGAAAAAAAAAACATTACTCGGCTACAAGGTTAGGAGCTTCTTGCCTGAAACGCGTCCAAAAGCTATTTCTGACTGCAATGTGAACATTGTAGAAATGCCTTTGATTAACAAACTAAGAAGCAATAAAAAGATGATCAAGTCTTGATGCGACCTCTGAGGTTCTGCGCTTTGGTGCAGCACAGGGGACACCTGCAAATTAGCTACTTTCGTATTGCCGAGCAGTTTTCTATTGAGTTCTTTTTATGTTGTTACTATGATTAAATATAATGATTTTTCACAGGCCAGATTTAATGGCGCCCCCCCGGCCACCTGATGCCCTACGTGTTAAGTGCGTGGGCTTCACGATGATGCTGCCTATTACATTACATTACATAAACACAACTGTTATTCTGCTCAGCCTTAATGAACCCATGAGAAGAAAGAACCTCAGAGACGCATCAGGGCATGTAAACATCTGCCTCACCCACAGATTAACATCAGGAGACACCGTCCATCTCTCACAACTGCAACACACACACATTCACACACACCTACCGTCTGCTTGCTCCACAGGAACCATGTGGGAGGTGGCGCTGCCCTGAACGATGGTGTCGCCCACCAGGTGGCCACACTGGGTCACCACTCGCACCAACTCCAACACGGCTGCACCAAGCACGATGTAGGCAGAGGGAAAAAATATAATAAACAATGTTTATTTCCAATTCCATACTTGTGCAGCATTAGGACTGCTAAATGTCAGAAAAGCATGTAATTGTAAGACTATTTCTAATATTGCTTAAAATTACAATAGGATACGACTAACGTACATTTTCATTCTTTTACTCTTAAACTTTTTGGATGAAATTTGGTGTTTTCAGAAAATTGGTCGTACTTGTACAGTCGTTCTCTGTAGTTTACCGAGTTTGTGGACGCTGCTTGGTTGGCTAGCATGAGCCAACTTTGAGAAATCAAAATGTTTTTAACTCACGCACCCTTAATGCCACAGTATGTTACTTTTGTAAAAAGTTTTTTTTACATATTTGTTAAAACTGTCAAAATGTCTTAAACATCCTAAGATGAGACGAATAATCTGTGTAAAGATTGAGCTCCTCTGCCTTCAGAAACAGTCAGAAACAACCAAATCAGTCAGAAAAAACCAATCAGAGTCAGGAGGAGGGTCTCAGCGCCGTCAATAATTAGCACTTTCAGCTTCTCACCCGTGTTGTCGGCCAAGAAAGCCTCTCTGGCGCTCTGTAGCCGCTCCATGGAGTCTAAAGAGGCTTGGCATCTAGACGCAAGATAGTCTGCAGAGATGGATGGACACAATGAGAGCCTGTCTGCGATGAGTGACTGAGCCGGCTGCTGAGCTCTGCATGAACCTGACCTGCAGAGCTGGTGCAGCTGATGTGTGCCGGATCGTCTATCTGAGCTAAAGAGTCCTGGATGATCCGCTCTGCCTCCTCCACGGCTCCCTGCAGGCTGGACCACCGAGCCGCCACTAGCTGACTCTCCAGCGCCTGCTCCCTGCTCTCCTGTGGTCAGAGGTAAATATTTGACTGGGCTCATTAGCGACGTGACGCTTCCAGTTCACCAGAGCAACTCCTGACCTTCTCATTGAGCTGATTCTGCAGGGCCTCGGCCGTCTTCACTCCGCTTTCCCTCTCAGTCGCCAGAGAGCTCTGAACTCGCTGGAGCTCCTCCCCCTGGACCGCGAGCTCCGCCTCCACCTTTGACAAAGTCTTCACCAGCTCTGCTTTCTCGGACTCCAGGGCGACCAGCTGTGTGCCGAGCACTTCGCTCGACTGTGTCCAGGAACACGGCATCATGGAGGGGAAGAAGGCAACAGATTGGTGATTTTCATGCAGGAGGACAGATGATATGTAGCTGACGGAGAACACCAGGATGTGGTCCGACCTCACTTTGAAAACACACTTCATCCAGGGTTTTTGCCGGTCTCACAAACTCAAATTTAAGATCTTTTTAAGACCATTGTGAATGGAATTTAATACCTATATCTCCATAGAACTATACAAACTTCATCCAGACAGCTGGCGATATATGACTCAAAAAAGCTTGCTAGCAAAAATATGTTTGTAGTGAATAGCGAGTCACAGAAATCAATGAAGATTTATACACACGGATCAAACTTAATGTCTGACAGAAAAGTCCCAGGAGGGAAAAAAAAAGAAAGAAAAAAAAGAGGTTAAACAGAGCAACCACGACAAAATTTAAGATCTGTGATTAACATATTTGAGGCCAACTTGCCTCTTTTTAAATGAATTTAAGACATTTAAAGACTTCTTAAGGATGCACTGACAGTCTGTTATCTTTAGCCACTAGTTTGAGTGACGCTGCCTTGATTTGAGGTTGTGGAGAGCCATGGAAACTCCAGAGAGGTTTGGGTTGAGGTCAAAGACAAAGTGGGAAGCTGAGGTTGTGAAACCAGTGATGACAGTGTAGCTGATCTTTTATACCAGAGCTGTAGACTTTAAAATAAACATAAATGAAATGTAAGGAAAGGAAAAAGAAAAGAACAAAAAAACTTACGTTCTGAGTTGTCAGTGGGTCCGGTAGAAAAAGAGGAAGGAACAAGAAACAGCAAAGTTAAGAAGAGCGCTTTTATAACAAGAGAAACAAGAAAAGGAGCAGGAGACGAGCTGAGAGACGTCAGCTGTGTTAAAAACAGACTACAGGGATTAGATGGAGACCGGAAGAGTGGCAGTGCTGATAAGACCAGAATACAAAACGGGGACGTCACAAATGGAAGGCTGGGGAAAAAAAATAAATCAGGTGAATATTTGAGAAACTAGTTGGAAAGAACTGGGAGGAAAAACCAGTAAACAGTTCATTTGATACACTAATTCAGTCACACACCCACACACACCCTCCAAATCTTTATTTTTAGCTACATGTCAACTCTGGAAACCAAATGTCTCATTATTGCAAATAAGTGGCCAAATATCAGCAACAGTTTGAACATTTTACTGTTTCTTTTTTACTGCCAGGCTGCTACAAACATTCACTTCCTTTTAGAGCTACAACAAAAACATTTACAAATCTCAAAAATAAAGGTTGATTCTTCAAAAGAGTCACAAAGTTGCTACGGCTGAATTTAAACCTGTGAAATGATAGAGGTATTGATTCCAGTCAGGGTTAATGATGTCTTTCCTTCAAACAAAAGCTTAAAAAAGTCCACTTCTCCCATTTATAGTCATTGTTATCACCATTAGTCAGGATTTAGTCATCCCGCCAGTCCTTATTAGGAATGGACTTGTTACTGGTATCAAGGAATGCCTACGGTTTTAAAAATAGCAGCTTCAATACAAGTTTTTTTAATGAGATCCCAGAGAAAGTGGCAGAACAACTGGAGTTTTCTCCAGACGGACGGTGGGGAATTGAGACCGGTCAGCTGGCTGAAAAAACAACAAAAAAAGGCTACAGCACTTTACAAACTAAATTCATTCTGTTTAGAAATATTTCCGGCCACATGGACAGGAATGACGTGGAAGCTAAAAAAGGTCCACTTGTCACTCTTGTTAAGGTAAAAGTACAGTCGGTGAAGCGTGAGCGGTGTGAGTCAGCAAAACATCTTGAATAATTAACCAGCTACTCTGATGCCTCCCTGCTCCAACACACCTTATCACCTGGGCGAATTAGATCCTCAGGATGAAACTGAGTTCTACAAAACCCTGCTAAGGATTTAACTCAGGTTTGCAGAAGCAGATATCAAATCTGTAAGACATCTGGTACAGAGCCCTGGCTGCCAAACATTTCCAGGTCTAATTATTTAATACTTGAAGCGCAATGTTCAACGTATCTGATAATGGGCTATTTCATTTTATATTTCCTTTTCGTTAGGTTTATTCTGATGAAATCTTCTGTTTCAGAATATTTCATCCTTAAATCAAAATCTTGACTGGGTTATTTGAAACTAAATGTAAATGTTTAAACAGATTATACATTGGATACCTTTATTCTGCTTGTAAAAAGTCTTTTTTTTAAATAAAAATTCTCTTTTTAAACATTTTCCCTTTTTTATGTTTTGTTTTTATAGATGTTTAAGCCTTGGCTTTCATTTTCCAGATCTCATCTAGACCTGAAAATGATCAAAGATTCCTTCTGTAACACAAATTATTACTTGAAAAACATGTGCCAACTATATGTAGGAGCAATTAGACAGCATCATCCAGTTTAACTATAATAATGTGAAATTGTGCTGTTTTTACTTGAGGTGATCAAATGTACGCATCATACATCAGCCACATACACAAGACAAAAAACACATAAAATCAGTCTAAAGAAGGACATGTTTGAGGAAGAAATGACAAACTCTGATGGTGAAAATGTTGCCGCAAATTAGATTATTAAAGGTTTAGATTATTTACAGATCGATCAGGATCATTAGTAAATCATCAAGATCTCCCATCTTTGTTCCTGGCAGCTGTTGAGACTGACCTGCTGGGACGAGACCATGGTGGTCTTCAGGGAGTCCAGTTCTGTCTGGGTGAAAACCAGCTCTCTCTGCAGCTCCTGAAGTTGCTTCACCTGTTCCCTCTCCTGAACGACAAAAGGAGTCACGACGCTTCAGATTTCAAACTTTGTCGCTTGGGTCACATTGCTTTTTTTTTTTTTTAAAAAAAAAAAGGGGGGGCCACAAAAACATTTTCTGTGGTCCTCACCTGCCTGTCCGCAGCCTCCTGCGCGCTCTTCACCTTCTCCTGCATCTCTCTCCGGACCGCCTCCACCTCATCCTGAGCCGCCCGGGCCACCGTCATCTGCCGGGTGACCTCTGCGTTCTGCACAAAACAGCACGGGACCGGACTCTGAAGCATTGTGAGCTGCAACGAGGACACGGAGGGATCTGGAGACGGCGTCCTCCTCACCTTCCTCAGCAGGTCTGCATGACTCTGAACCAGTTCTGTGTATTTCTCCTTCAGCTTGGTGTAGCGCTGCTCGTTGGCCTGAGCTTTTCCTGGGAGAGACAGAAACGGACACAGAAAGCTTAGAAAAACATTAGCAGACGTACCATTTACTTCCTTACTGTATGTAAAGTAATATATTATATCATTGTTTTAGCTCATTTTATTTAATTTATGTTTCTCATATTAAATTCTGACAAAAGTGGCCTAAAGTATTATTACCTCTCTGCAATACATCGTAGCACAGCAAAGCATTTTTGTCTATTTTTCTTTGCAACGTAGTTCAAGATCAGTCAGACTACATGAAAGTCAGCGGTTAGGGTGAATTTACGCCAGCCCTGTTTAGTCCTTCTTATTTCGATTGCATAGAAAGTTCGATTTGTTTGGGGAGATGTGAATGCGAATCCAATTTTGTTTACATTTTGTGAAGAAGGAAGTAGCAATTATGTCTTCTTCAGAGGTTTTCATGTCATTTCCTCAAGTGGTTCTTGGTGCAGCATCTCCACAGGTGAAGACGAGAATATCGTTTAACGTGAAAGTAAACCGCACCGGCTAAAAATGTAACAAATGTTGCAATTTTGGTTCCCGATCAAACCGAGTCTACCGGACAGTCAGGTGTGAAAACACGGAGAGCGCCTGAGCTGTTGTACAGAAATAAAAGCCGCCTCACTCTCGATTTCCGTCAGGCTCCGCTGCTCTTTCTCCGTGTCCTCCCTGACCCGCCGCAGGTCGTCCAGCTCCGCCTTCAGGAACTCGCTCTCGCCTGCGGCCTGCAGCCTCAGGTGGCTCTGCTCGGCGAGCTCCGCCTCCAGCTCGTTGACGCGGCCCCTCAGAGCCTGACACAGCCGGCCGCTCTGGTGACAGACGGGACAGCGGGCCGGGTCGAAAACAAGATAGAGAACAGAAGTAAGGAGGACGTTCCTCTGATCCTTACCTCCAGTCGGAAAGACTCCAGCTCCTCCTTGAGGGCCTGGATCTCCCTCGTCAGCTGCTCGATCAGACGGTCTCTGAGGAACACGGACAGAAGAACAAACTGGAATCACAATATTCACAGTTGATACAAACAAACAAACTGTTAAACCTCTCAACAGAAACAGAATTTGGCTTATGTGGATCACCTTGTCTATACTATAATATCAAACGTTTTTATATATTATCACTTAACCACAAAATCAAACACATTTTATTGGGAATTTATGCTACAGACCAACACAACATAGTGAATAATTTTTTACAAATAAAAACCAGACACGTGTGGTGAGCATTCCCCTCTACTCTACTACTCTGATACATCTGAAGAAAATCCTGGGCAACCAGCTCGCTTTCAGAAGTCAGTAAATGTAATCAGCCCGTGATTAGTTGAATATCAGTATAAACCCCAGATGTTCTGTGAAGTTCTTGTTCAAGAACAAACAGCAGTATGAAGGACAAGGAAGACAGCAGACTGGTCAAGAAGAAAGAGGAGAGGAGAATCTTAAAGCAGGGTTATGCTATAAAACGAAAACTGTGAACATCTCACAGAGGAACATTCAATCCAAACCATTCAAACCCGACCACCTAAACCAAAAAGCCAGGCAAGTGAAACAATTGCTAAAAAAAAAAAAAAAAAGCCACAAGTTGTTCCACTGAAGCCATTTTGGGGATAAAGTGAATATTTTGAAGATGGTTTTCCAGTGAGATGAGAACTCAACACTATCCTAAAAACAGTGTCTCTACAATGAAACATGGTGATGGCAGCATGATGCTCTGGGATTGTTCTTTAGAAGTGACAGGGAAGCTGGTCAGAGCTGATGGGAAGAGAGAAGGAGCTAAATACAGGAAAAAAAAAAAACTGGAAGAGACAAGCTTTACTTCAATCAAAGTGTTAGATATTGATCATTAAGATCAAGTCCTGTGTTAGAATGGTCCAGTCAAAGCTGAGGAGTTGTAGTAAAATGAGAAAATGAATGTTAAAGGACACTCTCCATCTGGACTGACGTATCTTAAGCTACTATGCATAGAAAAATAAGCAAACATTTCAGATTTCAGACTGAAGGAATATCTGTATCAACTCAGAGGGACTGAACACAAATGCACAACATTAATCACATTCTTATTCTTTTCCCGGGAACTGAATAAAAAAACTAAACCAAAATCCCACAAATTGAAATGGCATATTAATCTGACCAAACACGTGACAAGAACCGATCAAGACGTCACAATTAGAAGATACGGTGATGCATTTATGAAACTCACTTGTCGTCTTTGCGCATGCCGTTCTGGCTGTTGAAGTTGAACGGATCGATAGCAGCAGAAGTGCCAAACAGGTCATCAAACTTAACCTCAGACGGAGCCTGGGAAGAGAGAACAAACCTGTTACTTTTAGGAAAAGTTCTACTATTTAGGGAAATTGTAATCATTTCTTCTTGTGTGGAGGAAATGCAACAAGGCAGAGTTTTTGGAAGAGTTTTTCACTTTCAGACAGTTGTAAAATGCGTAACCGTGGAAACAAGGTGAACTGGAAGAATCTGAGCATCATTTCAAATGATAAAATGATATTGTTACTACAACTCAAAACCTAATAAATTATTTTTGAATTTGAGTATAAGGGCATGTCAAAGTTCCAGGAGATTTATTAAAGGCCAAGAACCATGAATTAAATCCAGAACTGCAGAGGATTTTACCGGCAGGGACGGGACGTCCGTGTCCACCAGGTCCTCCGTTTCCACCACGTGTTCCGACTCGGGAGAAGACGACTCGGCGGGGATCACGACCACGGGGCTGATGTGCTCCGACAGCGCGGACGCACGCAGGAAGTTTGGCGGGTTCTGCAAGAATCGCAAACCCGATCAGTGTGTTGCATTAAAAGCTGCTTGTAGAAAAGTTTTCAACATTTAAACAGAGGAAACTAAACGTGTGGCTCAGTTTTAGATGCTCAGCCTGTCCCGACAAGACTGATGACAACATTTACAAACATGATGTAAACATACTGCTGTTGCTCATTTAGTTGAGCAACACAAAGTGAATCAGCAACCACAGCAGTGGGAGTATTAGGCATAAAAGGCAGTTGGAGTCATCCAAACCTCAGGCAACTGTGGGATCTGAATGAGCCTCTTGAAATACTGCAAGTTACTTGAGCGATAGAAGAGACTCTTCAGCCTGAAACAAGAGAGGATGCGTGAACACAGGGTGATACTTTGAGGAAAGGCTTCTGTGCGGCTCTGAGGGAAAGTCGTACTTCTTAAACTGCTCCTGGAAGCGATCTCTGTGGCCCTGGAGAGTGTCGGCTGGAAGGCCTGCAAACACAAACAGCTCCGCGCTCAGAGTAGAAAAATATACAGCTTCACCATAAAATTGTCTGAACACGTAAAACGTGTTGGACAGCAGCCGAGAATAACAAAAACACTTTAAAGCTGGAAAGATAAAAGCGCCAAGGTCGGAATTGAAAAGATTCAGCTTGATACTGAGCTGAATGTCTTGGTGCTTCAGGGTGAATTTGGAGAGACGTTTTCAAGTCTCTCAGATTTCAAGAATTAGTTTGCGAGGGAAGATTCAATCAAGTTATTTCAAACACATCTTGAAGAATGTCTGTGAGGAGCTCTGGACATTTGGTGGTGACACACAAATATCTTTAAAAAGCCTAAATCTGTGTCAGCAAATCTGATGTTGCACCAACATTGCATCAATACGTTCAGCTCAAGAGTCAAGACAATATTAGGCTGCAGGACAAGATATATATATATATATATATATATATATACCGTACCGTATATGTATATTTAAAAAACAAACAAAAAACAAAACAACAAACCCTTGAATCGACATTTGTTTTATGTTCATATATAAAGAAAACCTTCAAACAGGAATTTACATAATCAAGTATTACAGTTTTTCTGCAATATTTGGTTATGATTAACAAGAATTGCATTTAAATATTCTGTAATTATAAGCCTGTCTTCTCCAAATAGAGCAAATGTGTTCATTTTAATCACAGATCCAAACAGCCACAAGTTTAAAGGCCACAAAACCTGCCTTGAGTTTTGTTTGTTGACAGTAAAAACAGAGTCATACGATCAGGCAACCAGAAACCATTTTATCTGCAACTCTGTTAAAATAATCAAGTAAAAAAGAAAACGTATATTCTACTGTCCGATAGTTTCTGCTGCAGATGTAATCCGTAAATAGACATTTTTAAAGCAAAGCTGACACAAATGGAGTTTTAATGCGGCCTTTAGTACAACTTTGCAGAAAAAATGCCATTATCTACCGAATGACACTTCATGACAACAGTCACAGTCATTCATAAAGACTCCTTCATGTTCATAACAGGTGTTCTGTCATGTTTATGACAGTGTCATGTCCGTCTTATGCAAACCCCTTCAAATAAAGTGCTACCTTTTCTTTTACTGCCCTGTACTCATGAAGGAACCAAATAATCCAACAAATCTGTTGATCAAAGTTTTTTTTAACACTTTCCAGACCAAGAAAGGTCAAAGAAAATATAACCGATATTCAGATGGGTGTTGATGGTGCTGCGGTTTTCCCGGCAAAGGTGTGTGACTCACAGGAGTGCAGCTTGAACAGCAGCTTGACGGTGTAGTCGTACAGATGGCTGCAGTCCAGGATGACCTGGATGAGGGGAGCCAAGCGGCACTGACCGGCCGCCGTCACTGACACAGACCGAGACATGTCCAGAGAGTTGAACACTGCGGAGGAGAGGACCCGGGACAACAATCAACAAGCACACTCCGAAAACAAACATCATCGCTTCAACTGCACTGGAGTGTCTGAGAACCGCGGTCATGGCTCAGAGTTGTTTCAAAGATGGAAAACAGGAAAGGAGTTTTAAATGGAGCGGTGAGGGAGCGACAACCTGAACAGAGTCAGGATTGTCTGACTCAGTCTCTGCCTCCATCATTACGGAGTCGGGCCATGAGAGCCTCAGAGCGACGCAGGCGTGGTTTCCTGACTGACTGCAGCGCAACACACACACGCACTTTTCACATGACGTTACACTTTAAAAAACAAAAACAAACACTCAACAGCAGAGGATAGACTAACGTGAACCGCACAGTTCTGGTCTGAAATGTATTAACAATGAATGAGTGAAGTTATTATTGGCACAGCTTTCATGTTAGAACTCTGACTTCCAGGGATCTCAGGCCTTTTTAAAAATGGATTGTGAGAGATGTGTTTACAGAGGTGCTAGAGGTGGATCTGTAAAATAATGTGTTGAAGCAGAGATGCATCTAAAAGTAGCAGAACATCAGTCCTTGAGGCTTGGATTTGAGGATCCCTGGTATTGGATGTTGAAAGACATGGAGCCCCTAAAAAAGACGAGCCAGCGAAGTGTAATCTAGTTTACTAGGAGAGGTGGAGCCGGGGGCTCTGGAGACGGCTGCATGGCATCATGAGGACGAGTAATAAGCAGTCTGTATGTAATTTCCTCCTTATCTTTTATGACTGGAGGCTGAATTTGCTCTCCCGGTCACCTCCTTCAGTCTATTTTTAACCGGCTCCGCTGCTTCCGCAGACATGAACCTCAGGTGACTCAGCCAGGCAACAAAAGGGCCAGAGAACAGATCGGAGGTGATTTCAGCGCTCCCCATCTGTCTGCTTCTGTTCACCATTGTGTATATTACACATATCAGGCAGACTGTACTTCCTGTCTGTTGGAAAGTATCTGTGTGTGTGTACTTAACATGGAGGTAGCTGGTCCTATGGAGCAGAAAAACTCACCTCCAAGGAAAAGGTTGAGCTCACACTCCAGGTAGTCGAACATCTCCACTGTGAGCTGGAAGCTGCAGATGAGAAAGTTCATAATTTATCCCACCTGGAATATGATACACATTATATTCCAGCTTTTTGTTACTATTAGAACTATTTCTGTTTATTTATTAACCACTGATCATCGGGATTAGCATTAGCTGATTTATTAATTTTTTACTATCAGGTTTAGAATGAAGCTTTGCTTGTCACTCGTATGGAGGCACCATTAAAATACAACCATTCTGGAGCTCAACCAGTTAAATCCACCAGTAAGCTGAGGTAACCAGAGCGGCAGCAGCATGCCACACTCACAAGTTGTTGACGTCGTTCTCTCCCGCCTCGTCGAGCTGCCTGTTCGACATCTGAAGGTTGCCGGGGAAACGAGGGTTCTGAAACAGAACGGGGCAAAAACCGAGCTTTGAACTCAAACCGCAAAGTCCAGACATCCATTTGATACAATTTACTGACAGAATCTGATAACTTTGACCACCAGTAGCTTCATTAAAAGATGAAATAGTGACTTCCTATGTGGTAGACATAAGAAATGTACACCTCTGTGCTGCTTTTACATAATATCTGTATTTTTAAGGTAAAAAATGTTTAAAGTTGACAGGAACTTTGAAAATGTCATTTGATATGCATTTTTGGAAGACTTGAAGATTAATACCTAAAACACCAACTATAAAGTCTTAAAAATAGGCGATCATTTAAAGCCTGGTGGCCAGCCAGGCTTATAATACACTATGGAAAACCCTGTCTTCATGTTTAAAAACAACAATCGAGACTTTCAGCAGGTAATAGGAAGGCTGAATGGAAGGCTCAGTCCTCACACATATCTGAAATATTTCACATTCCTACGCTTCAGTTTATGCATAAAGTCCTTCTTTGCATTATTTCTACTGTTGATGCATAATGATTAATTTATTAGAATGCTTATTGGCTCTTTGTCAATTATTTAGTCACAGCAATAAGTGTGTCAGGTTACGCGTCAGTCCACAAAGATGACGCTGGACAATGCGTCCAACCCACAGCAGTGCCCACAGATCTACGCCCATGACGGTTTGAAGGTGTGAGACAAAATTTATAACAATCTGCCAACAGAAATGAGAATGAAGGAGCTTAGATGTCAGAGTTGCTTTACTGCCTTCAGTCGTGGCCAAGAATCCGGCTTCATGAGAGCAAGCAGCAGCAGTATCTCATGTCACCTCCATGCCTCTGCTCAGCTGTTTCATAAAAGTGCTTCATTACTGATTCTTCAAAGGATAATAATGAGTAAGCTGGAATTTCCCCCCACAGGAGAAGGGTCTGGGGCAAAGATTACAAGGGAAGAGGAGAAGGGGATGGGGGAGGCTGACGCTCGGTTTTATTGGCCTGCCGACTCACTTTAATGTGAAACTCCATTTTGGTGATGAGCAGTTTGAGGTAGATGCTGCACAGCTTCCCATAGCCTTCACTCAGATGACCCTGAGAAGAAGAGATGACAATGAAAAGAATTTAATTTATTTATTTTTTTATATACATCAGCTATATAAACAATGTGGACATAACTACTGCTGTAACTGGTCTGCCTAGGAGGAAACAGTTCAGTATCCTCAACTATCTGCCTGGGAGTGTGTGAGAGCGAAACCACCGGAAACATGACGCCGCGGCCCTGGTCACAGCAACCCCACTTCCTGTATCCTCCTGCTGCCTGGTGACATCAGCAGAAACAGAGCGTGAAGGCCTCCGCCCAGCTCGCTGCTTCTCAGGCTTGCACCATAAATGTGGCGAAATAAGATTTCACTTCAAACAAGTTTACCCAAGAAACTATTTACCCGGGATGTTGTGGTGAACGATTTAAATGGACAATGCAAACGCTATTAAAATTAAAGAATGCCATCTACATGAAGTGCGCTCCTCCAATAATGTTTAATGTGCTCTGAAGGCTCGACTGCTGAAGAAGAAGCCCTCCGAGCGTCTGTAAATATCAGCGTGTTAACCACAACACGAGGGCCCTCCGACGATCAGAATCACACAGTTCTTATTCACAACTGTCTACCGGATAATGAACCAAACCAGCTGAGCTAATAAGAACAAATTTTGTTCCCAAATAGAAGAGATCCTGACGTAAAAGCTGCTATTCCCCAATGCAGTTTGAATATATTAAGAAGAACAATTTCCACTTTGATGTGACAAAATGTTTTCTAAGTAAAGTGTTCAATGCTCTGTTGCAAATTAATGTAAATTTGCGATATTTGATCTGATGGCAAGCATCCTTTAGCAGCAGGAGAAATCAACGTGTCTTTCAGTCCGTATAAAATCCTGACATTTAGTGTAAACTTCTCTGCTCCAGCTTACTGTCAGGCTGGCGTGCAGATGGAAAAACCCAGTACAGGCACTCAAATCAAATGTTTTAAACTGCAGGAACAAAAACCTTCTGAGGCAAACTAACATTTTATAAATAGAAATATGCAAATTTGGTCACTTTTTTTGTACTGAAAACAAGAAAAGTTTCAGTTCCCACTTTGAGCAGCTGGAATCTAAATATATAATTTTAGATGGTGTCTGAAGCATTTTCAGGTAAATTAATTTTTTGCTGTTTTCTTTCTTTACAAAATGTACAGAGAATAGCCAAATCTAGATCAAAAGTTTAGATAAAATGAAGTGATACTCAGCATTTTAGCTGTTCTGCTTAAGAGAACAGACAAAAAAATATTATTTCATGGTTAAAGGGATTGAAAACTGTTTGCCAAAATATTATGCAAGTAAATTTTTCCAAACAAAACTGTGCTGTACCCTGATGTCTTTGGAAATGGTCGCATATTATTCCCACAACATTAATTATTTTCAGTATTATTATCTATGCTCCAGGTAACTGCAGATTCAATTCTTTACAGAATGGCAAGTAAAAAGCTGAATTAAAGACTTGATAAAGGGAGAGTTCAGCTACTTAAGCAAACAATTACTCTCTTGTACTTCATGGATGTAATCACCTGTGTTTTAAAGATCATACAGAAATTCAGCAGACGATTAAATCCCGTCATGACTTAAAGCCAAATTCCCCCGACTTGTGACAGCTTGCCATTGGTCTTTGCATGACATACGAACAATCACCTCAATGTAGTTGCTTACCCACATCCTGCTCATATCCGCCAGATCTGCCTTGTTCCTCATGGAGTCCTTTATCACCTGCAGGTGGAAACACAAACAGATTTCCAACACAGGTAGCAGGCAGAAACCACGGAGGTTTGAGTGTCCTCTGCTCTTACATTGGGGTGTCCGTCCCGCAGCAGCTTGTGGAAGACGTGGCAGAACTTCCAGCAGAGCACGGCGTTGCTGGAGAGAGGCAGCCGGTTGACGGCCGCCCAGAAAGTGTGGGCGCCCTTCTCGTGATGTGTTCCCAAGATGCACGGTGGGAGCAGCAGTCAAGGACCACCAGCTCACTCAGCTTTTTATTCTATGGTTTTGTGCTAATGTTGATGTCAGTCATATTTGACATTACATTTGATTTGGATATTTCCTAACTTCTTTTGCTCTGAAAGGAGTTTAAGATTATAAGAAAAACGTCATCGTCAATGTGAGTTGATTATTCTTTTGTTTTGTCCACAACAGTGGGATTCTGATCATATAAAGGAGGTGTGTAAACTTTGTTGACAGGTCAAACAAAACGGTTTTGCTATTCTGGGCCAGGTTTGCCTTCTTTTCATAGATGGCACACCTAGCAAAGCGATGCTGTGTTTAATTGCTTGAATTTGCAATAATTAGCTTTATGTGCTTCTTTGGTTTTCTTTCCCAGATAAAGTCTTGATTTATCACTTTAGTTTTAAAGAGCTTTTTTCCAAGACAGATTCAATAATCAACTAATAGCCATCGAGAAGATATTCTCAGCTCAGAGCTGCTTTCTTGGACACCGTCAGTGACAGGATCTTTTGCTGAAATTAACTTTGATTACAGTTGCAGAGTGTGCCAATTATTTTACCCCACTAATTGATTAATCATCAGAAGAAGTCAATCGAATAATCAATCATTCATTCGTCGTGGCCCTAAAAGTAATTGGAATAAATTTTTTTGTGGTTTTGATTCTACTGAATAACCTAGATTGAT
This sequence comes from Brachyrhaphis roseni, assembly GCA_903066815.1. Taxonomy (NCBI): domain Eukaryota; kingdom Metazoa; phylum Chordata; class Actinopteri; order Cyprinodontiformes; family Poeciliidae; genus Brachyrhaphis; species Brachyrhaphis roseni. Next base: position 44,869 of record CAEFZY010072249.1, read on the forward strand.
CTGAGCTGAATTTGCAAAAGGTTTCTGTATAACTGGGATCAGCTCATCTCATAAACAGCTTTGAGATGGGAATTGGAGCTGAATAAACTGAATTAAATCACAATAAAGAATATAAAAAACCCATATACAACTGTTTGTATTATAGACTATATTAACATGCTCTAAGAGAGATAAGTGCAAAAAATAAAAGCAGCCTGCTGTTTTTTTTTATATCAGCTGCGCAGCAGAACCACATGAACTAGATGGGGTTACACAGTTTGTTGTTTTGCACTAATGTAACCCTCTGCACACATGTAGAAATAAACACAGCTCTTCTCTTCAAACACATCCTTCACACACACACACACACACACACACAATGTGAGGATATTCCTGGCATGCTTCTCTTTGACAGCGACCTCCTGTGTGTTGATAGCCTTGTTGATGCTGACAGCCTGCAAAGGAGGAAGAGAAAAGGAAATCAGCCGACAGATTTTTACTCCAGTAAAAGTTGACATCCTTCCACTACTAAAAGAGTACTTTCAAAAAAGTCTTCTCTAGTAATGCTTTGGGAAAAGGAGGCAGCAGAGATTTTCCAGAAGAGGCTGATTGACCCATTTTCTGCAGAGTTAGTATTCAAGGCAGCAGCTCTGAAGCCTGAGCCTCTCGCTGATTTGGAGTAGCTTCACAGACGAAAGAAAACCGCGCTGTCATATTTCTCCTAATTTACCTAGCCATGCAGAAACAGTCTCTAGATTAAATAATGGAGACGTGACAGAGTATCTGCATTAGGCCAGAACATTGAACGTGACCTCTAATCTTTTAGTTTGTGAATTATATGATTTGACAACAGAAAACAGACAGATTAGAGTTGCTGGCGGCCACATTTCCTTGGAGCCTCTCTTGAGGAAACACAGCTGACTTGTGAGCAGATAGACTTAATGGGATGGCACCAACAATGAACCACGTGTGGATGAGCAGGGGAATATCTCAGTGTGTCATCTCTCTCCGCTATGGAATCTACTAGGAAGCACCAGCCAGGTCTCAAGCTGAAGTCTCTCCGAATCAAGTTCAAATTAAGACCTTATTCACCTCATCTGGCAGAGGAAACTTCAGGTTTCTACTTAACTCTGGCAAACAAACATAGTCACAACTGATGCTAATCTGTAGTCTTTGTCTGTCTCAATGTCTGACACGAACAGATTCATTAAGAAATTGGCACAGCGATGCAACAATCGATCCGCCACAGACTGGAATTGACCAATCATTTCTTTATTGGGTCCAATGATCCAAAAGTCAAATACTAAAATTATCCAATTCATCCAATAGCTCCAAATGTTTTGAGTCTACAAACAGCATAATTCTTTTTTTCCAGTGCTAAAAAATATCAGAAAGAGGCTATGGACATAATTCAATAACTAAAAAGGGATGATCTTGTAATTCTCTAGTTTGTTGCTGAATGTGACCTGTGACCTTTATCAAAAAAAACTTGCAGAATATGTTAAGATTACCTTATGTGTGTTATAATGTTATAAAACAAGCAAAATCATAATCAAACAATCAAAAAAGATGCATGACGAAATTAATAGGTAACACTTTATTTGACGGGGTGTGTATAAGACTGACATGACACTGTCATAAACATGACACAACATGAAGGAGTCTTTGTGACTGTCTGACTGTTGTCATGATGTGTCATTCAGTAAGAAACACTTTTAATGAAAAGTTGCTCTAAAAGTAGCCTTGAAATGCCATTAAAAGTGCCAACTTTGCATTAAAGTGTCATTAATTACAAAATAATGCAAAGTTGGCACATTTAATGGACTTTCAAGGCAACTTTTAGAGCAACTTTGCATTAAAAGTGTCATTACTTAACGAAAGACACATCATGACAACAGTAATAACATCTGTCATAAACATGAAGAAGTCTTTATGAATGTCTGTCATTTGAGTATCATGCCAGTTTTATGCACACCCTGTCAAACAAAGTGCTATATTTAATCTTAAACCAGGAATGAAATGTTTGACAAGTTATAATGTGCCTGTACTGCGTCAGACTTTGGACTGTTGCTGAAGGCTTTCAGATAAAAAGTGTATTTCAACAGCATCTGGTTGACATTTTACTTCACAAGTGAGAGAGAAAAAACCCCCAGACCACTCAACCGGTCCTTCAATCCGAGTCGAGTCATATTGCCAAACAGAGACTGAAACTCTAGTGTCCGCTAAACAAAGCCAAACGTATATCCTGTCACTGTCACCGGAACGGTACTGCGATCAGTTCGGGTCAGCAGAATGTTAGATCCTGTTTCATAACCTCGCTTCCCACAGAGTCTGCTCCTCCTCTTCCAGTATATGAGCTGGAAGTCACTGGAGGGAGAGAAGGGGAGGAATGGGAAGGGCAGAGATGAAGCAAAGAGGGAACACTGTGGAAGCACTGGCTGCTCAGGGTCTCAAATCTGTCAAACAAAACCCAGGAAAATATCAGAGGGAAAAAGAAAGTTTTTACCTAGATCACAAACAGCTAGTCTGACAAACCAGTTACAGGCTATATCTTACACACACTCAGGCAAATCTAATTGAAATGAAATTCAGATTAAGTCGCAGGCATGATTCATTGGTGAAGATGCAGCTTGAGGACAGGAGGAACCAGGCTGCTGCCGCTCACACCTACCCGGCTCTGAACTTCACACCATCCGCCCTGATTGGGCTTCAGTCCATACATTGATCAGAAGAACTGCTTAGTGTTCAGACTCTAGAGCGCAGCAGTGCTATCACTGTCTTGTTCAGGGCGTACAGAAGAAGTAAGGCTGTTAAGAAACCTCCAGAGAATTTCCTCTGATCCAAACCACAGAGGCCAGTCACACTGAGTTAAATTAGGCCATCTGCTTTATGAAAACAAGCACTTATTGTTTGGTTGCACAAAAGCTTTTAATGAAGTCATCCCAAAGACAAGCAGCTTGTCTTACGTACATCTCTGTCTTTACAGTCCATGTTATATGTCATGTGTGTCTCTGTTATCCTGAGACAGAATGGTAATTTTTTGAGATTTTTTTTTTTTTTTTTAAATGAACTACCATCCAGCAATAAGGCTGCACTTCAGTGCGAACAGTGGTTAGCAATGTTGTTTTGCAGCAACCAAGGTTTGCAACTTATTTGTCCAATGAACGCTGAAGATAGGCTGCGACCCAGCCTGGTTGCACGGAGGTAACAGTTCGCTGGCTGCCTACGTTCTTATTACACAAACATGTGAAGACAAAAGAAATGAGACAATGCTGACAATAACGACATAATATTATTTAAGATTTAATTTAGAATGCCGCAGATTTAAGGGTGTTTTAATCGCCTTAAATAAGAAAATCAATAGAGCACAATAAGCATCACTGGCCTCAAAACGCGTCATTGAGTCCAAACTGTTTTCACATTTCCTTTGCAGTTTCAACAAGGGAAGTGAGTTTTGTGTAATTTCCTCTTAAGAGGGACCATATTTCATCTGTACAACAGTCACTGTAACATATGGGTGCAATAATACTGAGCCTGAATTCTTTGCATTCAAATGGCTCACAATCGAAAATAAATGTCTGCGCTTATATTTTTTTGACCCTGCCTCAATAGATTTACATTTCCCCCCTTTGTTCTTTCCTTTACCCACACACCAAACAAATCAAAGGATGATTGAGCAAACACTAGTGCGAATCGTTCCCACACCAGGATGAGCCAATTAGCCCACAGTGAGACTTTGTGCTACGTTTGGGTTGAATGGGAGTAGCAGCTGCCCGAGATTCCTGGCGTTGGCTGAGCCGACCGCCCGGCATCAATGGCCTCTAAGCTACCAGAGGTGCAGCAATTCAGACCAGCCCACTTGGTTCAATGACACAAAATAAAATCAGAGGTGAGATTTGTAGGACCTATGAGTAGGTAATACCTCAAGCTACATCATCACATCCACAGGAATGAGGTCTTTGAACTTTATGCCTTCTTATTTATGTCTTTATATGATGGACTATAACCTGTTCTCCATCAGTTCTTCACCAGCCGAGCCTTTTTGCCTCTCAGTATCTAGAGACATCTTTTAACACAGCTCTGCTCTGCAACAAAGTGTTATTGATACAGTGCTGAAAGCATGTTAAGTTTGCCCGTTGGAGAAGAAAAAAAGACCCTGCATTGATATGCTGATGGCAGCCTGACTGTGTCCAAAGGACCAGCGCTCGGAGAAAAGAGGAAGCGTCCCCTGCCTGCAAAATGAAACAGCCTTCACTTGTCGACTCACGTCCCCATCTGCTACTATGCTGTTGGGGATGATGCCTCTCGTGTATTTACAAAAGCATTCCTTTGTGCAACTCTGATTTTCCAAAATAGTCCAGAAAAAAGAACAAAAAAAAAACCATGTTTCCACAGTTTGAGCTTTCTTAAGTGACTGTTTTTATTAGCAAACAAAGACAGCCTAGGAAAATACAAAATGTAGTTTTGAAACTGCTACTTCAGGACCTGAATGACTTGCAATAAGATGGAGAATGTCCAGCTGTCAGTTTGTGACGGGATGCTTAGGTGCAAAATGAAACATACCAGCAAGAGTACCTAGAAATGACACAAAAAAAACAACCTTAGTTGGGTTTAGTGCACTCCAAACTGTTGCTTTTGTATTTTTGAGTCATTGAGAGGTGCACTTAGTTATGCAACAGGACAGCGATGCCCCAGCAAGTCCTCACAGAACATCTTAAATAGACCTTTCATGCTCTACATGTGCCTAAACTAAAACAATTCAACAAAGTTATGTAGGAAGTGGCAATTATTTGATGGCAGTTGGTGTCACCAAGGGTGGCCCAGTTATTAGGCTTAAAGGGACAATTATTTTTTCCACGTAGAGTTGGCTTGGATAGCTTTTCTTCCCTTAATAACTGAAATCTTCACATGGAAAATGTACACAGGTCTGATATTAACCATAGTTTGATGATCGGAAGTACAACAAAAAAACAACAATAGAGGAAATCTGTAAAGGGAAAAATACTTTTTTCACTGTAAATGTACACCATGCTTTGCTCTAGTTCATTTCCGGACACAGCTGTGACAATCTATTGTTAATGATAAGGAGGGGCCCCTAATTTTCCCATCATGAGAAAATACTTCATAGATAAAATTGAAAAAAGAAAGCACAAAACATTGACAAATTTTCGCTGAAAGTCATAAGCAGGTGTTGGAGGCCTCCAGAGAAACCCTGAAATGTACTGTTGAAGGAAAGTAACATCTTAAATGCAGAACTCTGATTATCAGAAAGAAGGAGGAGCAAAACGCTCAAGAAAGCGTTAAGCACTAATAATAGACACCGTAGCTAGTTCATTCTTATTAAATGATCTCATTAAAGCCTAAATTTAATATTAAATGTGGTGACTCGAAGTGTCAGTCTCAAAATCCTTAGTAATATATGACAAACAGGCGTCTCAGTCCATGTCTATAGTTGGGTTCTTTAAAATCTGTAACATCACAGTTCCTATTAAATACATTGTTGCGCTGCATTGCGTATTATTCAGAGCAGAATTACCATTTCCCAGAGTAATTTTAAGGTACAGTGGGCAATAGCTGAAGTATGGACAATGGACTGAGCTTATATATTATTTTTCTATTTGTAATGGCCACTCATAATGCTTTATCCAATCACCCACCGAACTAAAGACACACAGACTCATATGAACAGATCATTAGGATGATTTGCCAATGAAAACAAAGACATACAGCAGTGGAGGAAGATGAAACTATATCACTACATGACGTCTACTTTCTATTAAGCCCGGTACAAAAATTGGACAATCCTTCATTAAGCTGATACGTCCTAAATTCCCCTTTTACATACTTTGTATGTACCTAACCCTAACAGCTTTAATATAGTTTGATTATGCGTCTTTATAAACAAATGATATTGCTTTGATTATGCCATTAAAAAGCACAGCTAATTTGATATTTGCTATGCTTAGACAAGTTTAGATACGTACATTTGTTTGTTTCTGACTTCCTGTATATCTTTCTTCTGTTGACACTACATTCATGTAAAAGCATAGAAGCTGCATGTTTGCTGTTCTGTCATTTGTTATAATTAATATAAAACACCTTCCTAATACACTCTGAGCAGCAGGATGGCAAGGAAGCATTTTCAACACAACAAGCACTTGAGATCTTTAATTTTCAAGCAATATTGTAGCTTAATTTGTTTGTATAAAACAAAACTAAATGCCACAAGTTACATTATTATAAAGGCAATATTCGGTATCGTATTCAATTTTAGAAACAGTTGGAGTAATTATTGCGTCTCTCTTGAAAATACACAGCAACAAAACAAGTTATAAACTTTTGCTTCAAACATTAGTGAAAATACTGAAAGTGTGTATATACTCAAGGTTATCAGACCAGCAGATGCACAGTTGTGTCACTCTGTAACAGATGTAACCATGCAACACAGGCTCTTGCTTGACAATAGCACCAAACATAACACTGAAGGATGAACTAAATTAGATATTTTCCTGGCTATGAAATTGTAATTTGAAGGTTTTTGTCTAGTGCAGCTCCAACATGCTTCATCTGATTGAAGTGCTCTTCTGAGGAATCTGGATTTGTATGGTCAGACGGTCCTCTGTACTCCCTCTATCACACAGAGAACTGAGACTAAACAAATACGTAAAGCATTTTATGGATTTTACCCCCATGTGATCCTTGCATGTACTTCAATATGATCAAGGACGACTGCTAGGATGATATATTCACAGGTAGCTGTATTTCAAGTCCCATGCAGTATATCTGACCAGAAAAAAGGGACTTTCTTTTCTCTTGAAACCAAAGCAAGATGTGTTTTTTAAAGCTTACAGGGATTGGTTCACAGAGGGAGAAAAAAAAGAGGAACATGAGGGTTAATCATGATCACTATCATCAAAATATTCAACAGTATGCGGAAATCCTACGTTGCCATCTTGCAGCCATGCTCCATTCTTACCGATGTTTTTACAAAATGACCAAACCAAGCAGGGTGCAGGAATAGGTGGGAGCTTCTGTAAATTCAGTTTCTCCTTCAGGTGCTGCATGGCCAAGGGGAAAGCTCTCAGTGTGAGCTGACCAGCTGCTGCACTGTGCAGGGCGACAAGTGACTAGTAAAGGGAGGCTGGGAGGAAGGAAAACAGGAAACATGAGGCGATGTGTGAATGCAGCAGCACTGTAATGCTGAGGCATGGTCACTGTGGCGAAGTCCCAGAGGGGTGGAGGTGCTGAAGGTGGGGGTGGAAGGAGGGTACAAGCACTCAGTCAGGCTTCCTGTCTTGGCACACCCTGCACTGCCCATTTCCTGCTTGCTGAAAATCGCCCCTGCCCCTCACTAGACCCCCAGACTCCATTCTACTAAAGCGTTTTAGTAGGTAAGCCTTACAGGCATCACCTGAGACCGAACCCTGTCACCTCGTCACATTTCATGTCGATCTCTTCCACTCATAACCTGCCAAACGTAGCTTTAAAACGGAGCCACCTTCATAAAAGTGTTGGGTTTCAACATCATCACCTTGACTGGTTTTCAAGATTAATGTTTCTTAAAAATTTATTTTATTTAAAGAAAGGGAAAAGTACACAAGTTTCTTTCAAACCAGCTGTGTGTAGCAACAGGTTTGGGAGGGGCAACACTGCAATGGTACAGTAGAAGAAAACACTTTCTCTGATATAAAACGGACTTTTACAACTGTAACTTTTCAAGGGGCAATATTATGTATTTTCCAGGCACATAGTGCCACATTATAGCACTATTAAGCATATCTGTTACCTTGTTTAGTAGTTAGAAAAAAGGTGTATATATCAATAGATAAGAAATTTGACTTGGTAATTCGATGGCTTGAAATTGGACCTCTTGTCTCTTTAAGAAGCACTAGCTCTTAAATATTCCCCCTTTGAAACCTTTAATCTGGTGTCCAGCCTGTTCCTAGTCAATATAGAGCCTTAACTGTAGTGAAATAATTAACATTAAAAAAATATTTGTGAACTTCTGACTGTACACCACACTCAGTGCACGGTTTAAAATCAGGGTGGCAGACTCCAGTCTTCAAGGGCCCGTACCCTGCATGTTTTAGGTGTTTACCAGCTGCTCCTTACTGTGTCATCAGGTTCTGCAAAGGCTTCAAAGGGAACCATTCATTTGATCCAGGAGTGTTGAACCAGAGGTACGTCCAACACATGCAAGACACCGGCTCCTGGGAGCTGAACTTGGCAGTTCCTGAGCCAAAAATTCCTTCCAGAAACCTGCGATTGATCTTATGCTGTTTACTGCTGCTGTTTATTTTATTGCACTAAGAAGGAGGGCATGGCTTGTTTCAAAAGTCTGAGAACCACTGGCCTAAAAAGGGATTTCACTGCCCACAAATGCACATTCATTTCAGTGAAAACATACCAGTAATACCGACAAGGTTTATCACACTCGCAGCCAAAAATAATCTCCACAAAGTAAAACCCTGCACACAAACACAGACTTCTCGTCAAAACAGGATACAGAACACTGTAGCCAGACACAGCAACATCAATGAATAAAAGCATCTGGGGTCTAAATATACATATATTTTTAACCAAGATGGTTCAGGTATCTTGGTTATTAATGACAAGAGGTTCAAGTTGTAAGGAACCACGTGATTGTGATCCTATTGTTTAAAATCACGGTGATGATATATCAACTGTGATTAGCTTTATGCCTAGTTAACATGGCGAGATTATCATTCAGATTTTTGCACCGATTTCCCCCTTCCGACAATCAGGATCACTCTTAAGGTCATCTTAAAGAGAGATTCCTGCTGTGTGTGTGTGGTGTGTTAAGAGTGATCTGGTGCGCTCGCTTAATTTTTTTGTCTGTCAAATATAGCTTACAAACTTCTTCCCAGACGGCCATGTTTGTTTAGCCTGAACTCACGTTTGGCCTCACGAGGTTTTGCGAGATTTTCCTATCTGACATCTGAACGTTGGTGAGTGAAATCGGTTTGTATGTGGTGTGCTGGTCCTGCTGTGTGGCTCAACACCACACAATGTACAGCCAAACATGTTATAACTAGGATTTTTTTTATTGTCATGTGTGGGGTCTCTCAGATTTGGAAAATTGGCAGACAATTTTAAAATCTTGATGATTTCAGGATGTCAAATAAACCATCCATCACTAAAGATATTCTGCTGCAAACACGTCAACGTCTGTCAACATGAGCTGCTTGCTTCCCAGTGAATCCATCGAGTATCCTCCGCTCCATTAATAACAGTGTTATGTGGTCTAGATAAGCCCAGTGGGATGATGACGTCTCCTAAGAGCCTAGTAGGAAAAGCTTGAAAGCTCAAGGCTGTTTGGTGCACCAGGCTGCTGTTGCTGGGGGCAGAGGTGGAGGGCCACAGCTGGTCAAAGGGAAACACTCATATGCTAAAGGTCGGACTCTCATCCCCCCTCCCGTGGCAGTTCACATGCCGTTTCTAACAGGACAGCTCTCTGCAGGACAGTGTGAAGGAGACTGAAGTTGTGTAGCTACAGAGTTCCACTTCCTGCAGGACCGGGGAGACATGAAGAAATGTCATAAAGGAGACATCTGTGAAGATCTCCTCAGTAGACAAGGTCCTGACTGCTAAGAAAACAAATCACAGGGTTTTCTGTGTGTGTTTGAGTCCATGTTTTCCTGCACAGTCAAATAAAACTTGTGGATTGGGCTGGCAGGTATTAAAGAAAACCATTTCCTGTTACAAGGGCAAATAAATCTGCTTATCAGACTGCCAGCTCAGATTGTCAGATCTGCTAAAGAAATGCTTGGATGTGTCTTATTGATGACTTTTCCTGGTACCTGGAAAAAGTCTTTGTCTAATATGGATCCACAGCTAAAACAATTTCTGATTTAAATCAGGGAAAATGTTTATTTTCTGGATTCAGAAAACTATCCAGCACATGAGTATTACACAATATTTAATTTATGAAAACAATTGGCTCTTTGCATGTGACATCACGTTCTTCAGAAAGTAGCCCACACTGCCATGATGGACGTCAAAACAAAGTATGTGCATGTCAACTTCTGTAAAGCTTGTCATAACAAAGGCTAATATCGCTTTTACTTAGTTAATTTCACTGTAAAAATGGGTTTAGAATGCAGAGAGATAAACTAGCGTGACTTGAACATGTGGAACCATGGCTGTATGCTCTGTTCAATACTCCTGTCCTTCACTTCACATGCACATACTTTGTCATTCACTTCCGATGACATCCATCATGGCGCCTCAGTGTGACTAAGTGACGTAGTTGCAAAGAGTCACCATTTAAGAATATTTTTGAAAAATCTAATCAAACCCATCACAGATTCAGTCCTGGAATGAGCAAATATTGTCATTTTAAATATTCTTGGCAAAAAAAAAAAAACACGTGGCAAAAAAGATTATGACTTATGTTAAAGATCAATTCTGTTTTTAACCCTGATAACAGTAATATATGACTGAGACTGCTGCTTTTTCTTTTCAATTCCATTAGTGAACATACATTTGACAATATGACTGAGAACAGTTACTGTCTGCTAATACGGTAGCATGATAGTACAGTTGCACTACTTAATTTTGCTGACTTCCGCTGTATGATCATGATTTATTTTTGGAGCAGTATTGCTTCTTGTGGGGCTCTGACTCTGGCAGGTGTGTCAGCAAGTAGGCTAGGGAATATTTGAATTGTTTTAAACTTGATGTTTAATCATGAACACAACTCCCAGAGGGCACAATGTGAATTTGGAAAACCAGTCCAATGTACAGTCTTCAAAGGACAAATCAGTACTTTCTTCCTCTTCTCATTTTAACTATGAAATCTGAAACATTTCCTCCATGTCTTATTGACTGAAAACGTTATTTATTCTAACCATTTCCTGTGTTTGTTTCCACTGCGGGGTTCAAAACAAGGTCATGAATGTAAATCATACCCACAGGAGCAGGTAACTCCACCCATTGCACCAGTGTTGATAAAACATCTTGTTTGGCAGTTCGGTGTGTGTGAGAGAGTGGGTTCCCATTGAAACAATAAAACCTCTCAGTTTCAATATTATACTCTTAGAAATTATTCAGTCAGAGCGGCAACCCTTCATAACTAGAATTAAAGGGATATATTATGTAAAATTAACTTTTTGCCCCTTTTTGTACTTCCTATTTGGGTCTCAACTGGTTCTAAAAACATCCAAACATTTTTTGGCAATAAGTTCACGTTTCATGGTATCTGGATGAGCCGTTTCAAAAACCAATTGACGGGAACTGCGCCCCTAGCTAGCAACCCAAGCTGAGCTTCAGCACATTTAGTCAGCTGGTTTTACTGCTGCATGATGTACAATGGCTACTGGAATGGAAAGACAAGTGTTTTGTAGCTGATCTGCCATCCAGAAACCACTTGCTGCAGTCTTGAGCAGCAAGCACCACTTCTGCTTTTCAAAGACGTATGGCTGTATAACATCTGTTTGCAGCCATTTTTACATGCAAGTATAAATGTTGTGTTGAGGGATGGGGTGAGTAGCCACTCAGTTGGATTTAAAGTACAAAGAGGCCCTAAAACAGCTCATTGAGAAAGTGAGCAGACTAAAGTCTCACAATCTAAGAATGATTTTGTGCAAAAAATGTAAGCAACATGTTTTGTACAGACCACGGACTTATCCTAACCTGCTCAAGAAAGCATAATAGGTCACCTTTAAGTCAGTATAAAGTCCTTGGCGACATATAACTTTAACAACGTTAGAAGGTGCTTAGACAATCTACATTTATGTTTTCTACTTTTAAAGCTCTTTGTAATGATCACGAGTGTTCAACATTTTAAAAACAGAATTAAAACCACCAGGCTGAATGAAGGATCTTCGAAATATCAAAAAAGTTAATGAGATGTCATTTACCTCTGTAAAAAAAACACCGATGCTCTGCACCTTGCAGTTTCTAATGAAGCTTTCCTGAACATTGACATAATTTGCATCAATCCATCAGTACCTAAAACTTCTTTTCAATGCAACTCAACGAACACACTGAACAACCCTTCCCGGATTTTTAACCCTGTAATGATTTAACAATGTAAATGAACTAAGGGAATATAAGTTTTCCAGGAATTTGAGATTTGGCTGAACTTTGCTTTCATACCTCTGCGTCTCACTACATGCCAAAAACAGCCAAACCCAGGGGCAGAACAAACAATGCAGTAAAGCTCACAGGACAGCCTTGGCAGCACTGATAGACTCGCAATGCTGAACTGCTTTTCTCTGATAGAGAGAAGTTTATCTGAAGCCAACAGGCCGACTGTATCTGAATGAAGACTGACTAAGCGAGACGCTGCATCTTTACACCTACGTCATGTCTGGGCTACATGCCCCGGCTGCTTCATGTGGGCAGCTTTGTTTCATCTTGCAGCCAAGAAAAATCAGTTTTTCCTCCTCGAGTACAACTTCATTTATGTATGTCGTTTTTTAAAAACTTTTTCTGTGACTCCCGGTTAGGGATTACAGAGCTACAGGTGGGTGGCTTTGCTCCTACCCTCCCCTCCTCACATCCACACAAGGGCTAAAAGTGAACCCATCCATCCATGTTGGGCAGTGAAAGGCCCGTCTTGTTGCCTAGAGCTTACATACACCTGCTCCAACTGTGCACGCCGGGAGCTTGGCCAGTCTGTGAGACACTTCAGCACCTGTATCCATGCCAATTCAACATGTCACTTTCCAGCCACTTTCGTCCCCCTGTACTCTGAAACCTCTTAATGAAATCCCCTGGAAACAATTCCCTTTGAAGTTGCCTAATTAGACTCCACCTGTTTGTAATTAGGAAAACTGTAGGAATCCAGCTTTTCTGTGAATAAACAGAATCATGAAGACAGAGGATCAGAGCAGACAAGTCAGGGTTAATGTTGTAGAGATGATAAAAGCAGGGCTAGATGAAGTAAGATGATTTAATCCACTGTGTGAAAATGGAAAGATGTATGGCACAACAGTAAACCTACGCTCCTACCTAAACTAAACTAAGAGAACATTGAAGAGAAGCAGCCAAGAGGTCCTTGGCAAATCAGTGGAAGCTGCAAAGATACAGCACAGGCCTACTGATGACAGGACTACATAGTCATGCCTCTACAGAAGAATAGTCAGAGAAAAAGTTATTGTTGAAACCAGAACATTAAGGGTCTAGTTTTCAATTTCCAGCAAGCAGAAGCAGGTGCTCGGGTCTGAATAGGTCAAAATCGAGATTTTTGGGACCTACATGACAGATATTATGTGAAGTCAAAGGTTACCACTACATATGACCCTGAACACCATCCCTTTAAGAAACTAATTGCTGTGGCAGCAATATTCTGTGGGAATGATTTTCATCAGAGTAAGAGTTGGTCAGAGATGGGACGGTAGATGGAGGTAAAGACAGATAATCCCTACAAGAAAAACACATCAAAAGCTGCTAATGACCTAAAGCTACTGCCAGAACTGTAATGGCTTGCATGAGCGTACGAGTTAGCGTGATCTAGTCAAAGTCCAGAACAACAACCTATTGAGAAATTACGGCAAGATTTGAATTTGGGTTATTTTACAAAGAAAAACTGCCATTAAAGTCAGTCTAGATATACAAAGATGGCAAATATAATTGCAAATATAATTGCAGCTGCATTGCTGCGAAAGGCGGCTCTACAACCTAGTGACTCAGGAGGAGCTGAATCCAAATGCATGCCACACTGTACAGATTTTTATTTGTTGAAAACAATTTGAAAACCTTCTTTTCACCTATTATGTCTTGCTTTGTATGAATGTATGACAAATCCCCAATAAATAAATAATAAAGGGATGTGAATACTTTTTTGTGAGCCTTAATCATCCAGAACTCTCAGCTTGACTAAATATGGACCAAAAAAAAGATTTTTATATACGAAGTGTTTTGAGTCACCTTTAAGGATCCAGTAGCTAACAGATTGCACCTAAAATAAGTTTATAGGCATTTTCTCCTTCCAGCACATGAGTAATCTTAATTTCTGATGTGTAAAGCTGCACATTTAAAGGTCCAGATGTTCAGATTCAAAGCTTCTACACCCAGTAATAAGAAGCTGGACCAGCGCAAGCATTTCTCCTACACAACAAACACCCAAACTTCCCACGACCAGCTACAAATCATCAGCAGACAACAAGTCCCTGCTTGAAGAGAGCCATAACTCTTCCATGCAACCAGCCCTGATCCTACATGTGTGCAGCAGGACTTATTTCTTGGACACCACCCCCTCAACCTCCGCTATAAAAAAAAAAACACATACATTTTCATCACAAGGCTGTTTCCCTTTAAATATAGTCTGTTCATTGAGAACTTACTATTTTGCTCAGATCCATGGTAGTCCGTCCAAGCGGTGAGCCAAGAGAGGAGACCCGCTGGCTTCCCTTTTCCTCTCTTTTTAAAATCCGGAGTAATTAGCAGAGGGAAAGCGACTGAGGCAAGAAATGCATTTGGGAGGAGAAGAGGGAGGTGGAGCGCCCCGTTAGCTCAACATGTGTCCTGATTTGGTATTTTTTTTAAAAAATGTCCCTGTATCCTGTGCTCCCTCCCACCCCTTACTCTTCCGCGTCCCTTCTCCCCTCTCCCCTCTCACTCCGGGCCCAACGCGCTCCCTGATCGGCGAGGACTTCCAGCATCCGACCGCCGAGAAGCAGAGGCTGTGCGCCGGGGAAAGCAGCGGAGGAGTGTCGCTGACGCTTAGCCGCTCAGCCTCACAGTAAAACCCGGCAGCGACTCACCGGGTATCGCCCCTCATAGCGGCCAACACAGAGACAGGAGGCTGCCTTTATTTTGCAAATAGCCCGCTCCCTGGTAAGACAATAGTAGCATGGAGCCTGCGGAGTGGGATGGCTCAGTCCCCGAGGGTTCCCAAGATGGGGCCCGGGGACCATCGAGGGGGTCCGGCTAGGAAAGGGGAGGATGGGGTGGAGTTAAGAGTTCAGGAAATGAACCCAGAGTAATCTTACATAATCAAACCTAACTCAAGACACAACAATAGTAGGATTATCTTCCACTTAAATTTTTTTTAAGCTTTTCCTTAAAAACAAACAAACAAAAAAAACACTCCCCTCCTCAGAAAAACCCCTCATTCTCTGTATTCACACACTATGCATCTACTACAATAGTTTTGATTGTTTAACTCTAGACACAAAATACAAACAATATCTTATATTCTCAGCTTCTAAATAAAAAAAGACCCCTGATTCAGATTACATTTGAATCTTAATCAAAACCCATCCAGCTCTTTAGAGGTCGTGGGCCGGGCAACAAGACTTCTGTATTTAAACGTGCATCAGATTATTATTTTTAAGGCAAAACTGAAGATGCCTTAAAAACTGAAGATGCTGCTTTTATTTTGATAAGGGAGCTTTTATTTTGATAAGGGAGCATTTATTTTGCAGTGCTGTTTCTGTTTGCTGAGGCTACCTGCAACCAATGTCATCTCATGGGGCAATAACGTTGACTTCTAAGTAGGGCTGGGCGATGCAACTTAAAATTAAAGTCTCAGATTTTATGATACCAAATCCAAATTTGATTGATTTTTTTCTCACTTTCTTTTCTTAAAAAGAAAAATCACAAAAGATAGAAAATATTTCCAAAAACTGGCTTTTATTTTAATCATTCCTTCTGTCAATGCATTGACTGCTAATGCTGCTGTTTGCAATACTTCATTGTCACTACGACATCCAGCCAGTTAGATAAAGTTTCACTGCAGCAGATGTTCACATCTGACACAGACTGCAGTAACAAAGCTGCTAAAGGTCACAGAGATTACTGAAAGCAATGATGCTACAGAGTCCAATGTGTTAATATTTTGCAGCCCTATTTTTAACCATTTATTTCCTGAAGTCAAAGGTAAGGGCACTCTGTGTAGACCAGCTCTGTTCTCAGCAATCACAGCTTGCCTCAAACATAGTACAGGCTAAACATACGGGGAAATACAATAACTTATTTTTTTTTTTGACAGCGTTCTTCTTAGAGATAATTATTTAGAGAAAGATAATGTCAGTGTGAGCATTATTTCTGTCATCAGCAGCATATAGAAATTATACTTGGAGTTTATAAACTATATTTCTGGAATAACTAACTTTAGTAAATAATCTTCATAGCAACCCGTCTGACACTTTGATAAAATAATTTTCTCACTCATGGTGATATCCGGTGACAAAAAGTAACTCAAAAAATGAAAAAGAAAAATGCTTAATTTACCCTATGGATGCAATTCTGGGTAAGTGATGCCCCCATCTGGTCAAACTGAGATGGTTTCAATTTTGAGACCATGAATTGCAGTACTATTCTGAGTCTGAAGGTTGTGACAGATGTTAGATAACATCTGTCACAACCCCAGAATATCAAAGAGCTTTACATACACAGAGAGAATCACAGCTTATAAAAAAACGGGAGGAGCTTCGGAAGAGGACAAATTCTGCTCCAGAATATTCACTATAACCAGAGTAAAGCTTATCATTCTAAAACTGAAACATCCTTAAGAATATTTTATCTTTGAGTTGCATGCCATCTGATTACTTATTTTTACTGTAATTTTTCCATTTTAGACACAGATTGGTTTATTCTGACATAGTAAAAACCATCATCAACTAAATTCTGGGTCATTCATCAACTTGCAAGATTTTTTTAAAATGCAGCTACTGGGGCACAGTGCTCCAACTCATCAGATTTCTGCAGATCAGTGCACATTGGTAGAAAAAAGAAAAAACTACACACTTAAATCTTCGGCAGCAGTATATGCAAAATGACCTTAAGGCTTGGTTTATGAGCGACAAACAAAAAGAGCTTGACTGATAGCCCAGCATAAAACTGTTCTACATAAAATATTGTCAATTGCTAGCGTTATCTACAGGGCAACCACATCTGCAACATACTGGAGGATTTGTGGAGAGGAAAACTCTCACCCACCTCTTCAAGAGGCAACATTATCAAGCAGTTACATTGTAGAGAGGCGGATTGAGCCAAACTGTCATTAATGAAGAACAAGATCAGTCTTGTTTTTTGAAGGTGTTGCATGCCAAATGTCTGTCTGCACATTTCCAATTTCATAGTTGAGTGGATGATGCTGTTTGTGATGCATAACATATTTTTGAATTGGAAAAAGTGTGTACTGTGAAACATGAACACTTTGATGAGATCCACCCCTTTCTTTAGTCTTACCAATCATCAGGCAATGTGACCTAACCACCTTTCCAAAATTTGTGACCACCTGTTTGATGTTTTCTCTTCTCACTTATATAAGTAAACATGGTGCAACTCTGAATTAAGTTTGCACAGTAAGAACTGAAAATGAATCTGTTTGCTCCAGCTCTATTCTCCATCTTCTATGGTTACAACCCAAGTCTGCTGGGTTTGGTAGTCGTAAAATGGGAACATTATGACCAAAAATATAAAAGAATGTTGATCAAAAAACAGGATGGCACAGCTGATCATAAGATAATTTTATTAATCTAGATGCACATTTCTATCGACTGAATTTAACACATTTCACAACACCACACATTTTTGCACAGTTTAAAAGACGTCTTGACTGAGAAACTGGCCGAGGTCCAAAAAATGCAAATTTTTAGCGTTGGCAGTTGGGAGAAAAAAAAAAAAAAAGTCTGATTTATTTCTGATTAAGGAATTCACTTTAAGCAATACCAGGTTGTGCTGACAATAAAACTTTTTGCTGTCAAAATTTTTGTTAAGCCATTTTCAGTTTCAGTGATGTTTTCAAAAATAAACTCAAAAGTAGCACAGAGGTTTAGGACACTACTTAGAACTGTATTTTCCACAACAGATGACTTTGGTTCAATCAGACTAGAAGACCAAAGTGCGATAGAGCAAGACCTTTATCGGATAATGGGAAGGTTGAAGATATTGCAGCCAAATTGCTCCCTTTTATCTGTTTGCCAAAGCATTCTGGACTTCAAAATCTTGGCAACCTTTCGAAATTTCAGAATCAAGGTAAAGACATACAACGTTCAATTACAGGAAAACAGCTGTTTAAATAATGCTAGCCAGGCTAGTCATGCTAATGATTAGCATGAAGATAATATTCCAACAGCATAACTTTTTTTAACTCTCTCAAAAAAGATTTTCAGTGCTGTTCTTATGTCATTATATTAAAAAAAAGGGTTCAGGATAACCTGAAGTTGGTATTGATAATTAAAACTACACCAAAGCAAGTTCTAAAATATAAAACAAAAAAATATATAACATTTACTTTCGTTTTGTAGGTTAACTGTTTTCTAACATTGCATGCTTGCATTTGTATTGTGTTGTCTCTGTGAATATTATTTTAATTCTGCATTTTTATATGCAGAACCACAGTCTTACAAGAATGGGGTTGTGTTTACTATTTACACCTGTATATAATGAAGATCATAATAAAAAAAAACTGACAAAAATTTATTATATCTCTTCACCTGCAAAATCTAATGAAATCCAATGCAAAAGCGATTTGGGACTTTACCATTTTGATGCCATTTTAAAACCGATGGGGAAAACACAAGAGAAATCTCTTGATGCAAGCAGGAACATAACTAAATCTAGCTTAATTGCATCAATCTAAAAAGCATCATGCACATAACTTTGGGTTGGCATCTGACCTCGCTGGGTCTGGGATAACAGACAGAAGACACTGAGGCAGCTTAAAGCCAAACAGCAAGTCACAGGGATTCATTTTTAAAAAACCTTGACAGCCTCTCCTGCACAATCACCAAACAACAGCTGACCAGCTGAGGCCAAGCCAACCACCATGATCAATATGCTTCTCATTAGGCTGCCAGGACTGCTACACATTATACTTCGGGCCTCTCAGCAGACCGCCTAAAAACAATGCCAACTATTTTCTGCTGAGTCTCTTCACTTCCTGGTACGGCGTGGGCCCTTCACCAACTGCTGTGCATTTCTCACATGCAGCTGTTCCACTCTGTCTCAGTCTGGCGTCTCACTCTCAAACACTCCTTAAAGACTTCACCCACCTGGAGCAAGGTTTAGACCAATCTCTCACAATGTTTAGTCCTCAAACATGTCTTCAACTGTAGACTACTTTCATTGTTTTTTGGAAAAAATTATTTACATAGATAAAAACTTGTTTTAGTGTTTGCATTTCTCACATTTCATTGTTCAGTTATATTATACATATACAAGGTTAACCCCAGAAAACTTGAAGGATTAACACCTGAACACCAACTATAAAGTCTTCAGAAATGCTAACATTTTAAAAAGACTTAAATAAATAAACAATGCTTAACCTGGTGGGGACACAAAGTCTGGTGGCCCGCCAGGCTTACGATACACTGGGGGAAACACTGTATTTACATACACCATGGCTACTAGAACAGATTTTTACACTAAAACTGCATAACATAACCTTAAGTAATTTACATGTTTGTTGGAACTGGATAGAGACTGGATGAAAGGAGAGAAGGATGGCTACATTCTTGGAATTGATTGGTTGGCTGGGTATGGAATAGGCTGGTTTCTTGGAATTATCCACTTGGTTAGAGGGCTGGAATTAGATAGG
This sequence comes from Brachyrhaphis roseni, assembly GCA_903066815.1. Classification (NCBI taxonomy): domain Eukaryota; kingdom Metazoa; phylum Chordata; class Actinopteri; order Cyprinodontiformes; family Poeciliidae; genus Brachyrhaphis; species Brachyrhaphis roseni. The sequence goes on from CAEFZY010072249.1 coordinate 64,364, forward strand.
TGAGACTCCAGAAAAAAATATCTCCCCAGTCTCCTGCTCCACCTCCCAATGGCCCACTCCCAATTGTGCTGCAATCTCAATTAGCACACACCTGTGTTGTACTTGAAAAAAGAAAAATGAGGGACAGCGGGATGTTTACACTTCCTTCATGCGTCACTTGCCTTACACTCTCTTTCCTCCCTCAAGTCTGGTTTTTACACTTCGTGGTTACACTGTTGCAGTCCTGCTTCAAGAATGATTCACTCTGACCATCAGAGCGACTCTCAGTAAATCTAAAAATAATTATTTAATGAAAAAAAGTTCTGCAGACTTTGAGGATTTTCTGATTTTAATAATCTCCTCCACATTAATCTTCCTCAAAAAAACAATACCTGTCATAATTATGTGGGTCAGTTGCCTTTGTAAAATCAAATCTTTTGATTTTTTTTAGCGGGTTTCATCAAACAAGTACAGCGTGTAAAAACAGCAAGTCTTATTTTAAGACCATGGTCTCAAACTGTGGTCCTCAAGGGCTGGTTTCTTGTAACTTTTAATTGTCTCTCTGCTTCAGCACACCTGGCTCCAATATTAGCTCATTAGCAGAGCTCTGTGGTGCTCGACTGAATGCGAGTGAGGCAGTTTCACCATTTAATGCAAGTGAGTATGAGAAGGGACACATCTAAAAGTTTCAGGACTCTGGCCCTCGAGGACTGCAGTTTGAGATCAATGTCCTAAGAACAGTTTATGGTGACTTCCAGTTCTGCATTAAACTCTTTATTGTTACATTTATTTCATTGTACTTTGTACGTTTCCTCATTTCAATTCCACTTGGAATCTGTCATCATCTTGAACTGTAATTTTCTCCCACTAAATATAGATACATGCACTGAGGCACCAAAATAGGAAGCTACGGTCCTGGATGGTTGTTTGGTCTGATAGAATTGGTTGATTAGCAAGAATCAGATTGGCATGTGAATGGTTGGTTGAAAATGGATGATTGGTTAGTTTCTTGGATTTACATGGTTGGTTAAATTCGACAGTTGGTTAATTGAATGGATAGTTTGTTTGGTTTTTTATAATTAGATAGTTAGTGTGTTTGAACTGGGTGGTTTGTTGGTTAGAATTAATTAGACTGATAAATAGTTGGTTGGATATAGAGCTAAGTTAGTTTCTTGAATAAGAGGGTTAAAATTGGATGGCTGGTTAGTTGCAATTAATGGTTTGTTAGAGTTGGATAGCTGGTAGGCTGGTTGCGAGTGGATTAAAACTGGATAGACATGTGGCTGGACTGATGACTGGAAGGTTCTGAGGTTGCAAAATATTTTTAATCAATTAACTTTCTCCCATTTTGCTTGATTTTGCCGTGTGTAAATAATTGCTAGAAAGGACTCAGTGCCTATATAATGATGTGGATGAACATGTGTGAGGATACTCAAGTTGATGCTTTATTACTGATGCATTATTAAACAATATTCCTCAGCATAATAACTTATGGCATGTTTATAAGACTGAAAAGAAATATGCTCCATCAAACCAGCTCCATGAATTGGCAAGCTACACATTTTCAGACGACCTTTGCCATCACTTAGGTTGTAAACAAGTTTTCATTTTCAATATTAAGTGCTGCAGATTAGACAATCTAAACTTTAGCAATTCACAAGTTAATGTTTAACAAATCCTAACATTTAGCAGATTCTATGCAAAACAAATTTAGTCTCTGCCCTTACTACGAGACCACTTGAATTGAAGCCAGGCTATTTGCATACCACATGATAACACACAAGAAGAAGGTTTCAGTCTAACTTATGACCTACAGACAATGTAACCACACTCCATCACTGTCTTGCTCCTTTTCCGGTTTACGGAGCCGTAAAAAACACAACAGAGGAGCCAAAAAATAATTTGTTAATCAAAGCCATTGTTTGAGCCTCCAGGGATTCATCGGCGCACTTTGTTCCGCTTACAAACCCGTCACTCATGTCCAGCTTTATCATTTCACACACAGCCAGCGCCAGGAGGCAACAAACCAACCACCTGCTGTTTGTGCGGCCTCAGTGCTTTTGGAGGCCTTGCTTTTCAGGTCCCTACATGTTTAACCGAGCCCGCACCTCGTGTATGCGGAAATTCCTCCATAGCCTCCCGGCGTTGTGAATTGCAGGATGTGGAGGAGGCGGCGAAGAGGATTCGAGACAATGAGAGACTTAGATGGGGGTTGAGGTAGAGCGGACAGGATGATTAAAAAATTTTTAAAAACAGCAGTCTGAGTGCAGATTGTGTCTGGATCCTGTGGAAATGCGCCTTCCATGGATAACGTAGCTGCTAGATGACCGAACAGAACTTAGCTGAATTTCCTCTTTTTGGCTTAAAACATTTGTAAATCAACCCGATTATTGGTGGTTTAATGAGATCGGGAGACTTAGCCATACACAAACAAACACACTTGATTCTAAAGCAGGCAGTGTGCTCTCAGTATGGCCAGCCAATATGGGAAGAAAAAGTCAGGCTGTCTAAATTTAAATCCTCAATTATGTAACATACAATATGGTGTCGCTCAGCGGCTCACACTCCGTAGCCCAAATGGTGCCCCAGAAGTTTTCCCAGAAGCACTAATTATGGCCCATATCATTCCAGAGATTACCGCCTACCCAGCCAGTCTGGGAGCTGGCAACCCTCACGTTCTGGAGCAGAGAGATAAAGGCTGTAAAATAAAAACCAGCGGTGTACAATACTAGCTTGTTATTTGTGCTTCTCAAGGGGAATAAAATCTGAAGCAAAAACCAAAACATGCAGTGACATTAACATTAAATATCTTCTAAACTCTTAAATTAGAGAGGCAGCTGCTATTACAGGGCTAAACCTATCATTAAAAGCAAGTGAGTGCTATCTGGCTTTCCTGGTTTAAGCTTTTTATAACCCGGCGTGAATTCTATGACAAAGAGGATTTCAAACACCCCATGGTTGTTTACCCAACTCTCCTGAGAGATAGGCGTGTTGTTCCCAGAATGGGTGTTTTATGCGGTAAAAAATTTAAAGGACAATCAGTGTTTGACTTACTGTCTTTTTTTCTCTTTATAGACTAAAACATACAGAAAAACAGATACAAAGAGAGTCATAGCATTCCTTTATAAAACAGGAGAGGATAGGAAAATCCACAACAAAGTTTGGCAATTTTCTCATAGTACTCCATAAAGGGATTCACACCTACTTCACATTTTTGCTACATGCCAATAACAACATTAAGAAGAAGAAAATAACTTGAGTGGAAGAAAAAAGGAGGCATAGCCTTTTAACTCTCTCTTTCACAAGTATAGTCTTCATCAGAGTTAGCATACGCTTCTCTGCTGCTTCTCTGAGTCATTACTGGCCTGGGAGTCAGTTTAGGTATAAGCTAGCCTGGTAAAAAAAAAAACAGCCTCTGGTTCTACGCTTTGCTTCGTTATTGAGAAACGATTACTTGCTGAAGAGGTGGACTTTGTTAAAGTTTTAAACGACTGGATCTGATTTTACCCAATTGCTAACATTTGGCAGTGATGTTGGTGATGCACCGACTCTACACCATGTTCCAAATTCTTATGCAAATTGGATTTAAGTGTCATAAAGATTACATTTTTTGTTGTGCTATTAAATTTCTAGATGGTATTGTGTGTCAGGGCTCTTTGAATCACTATAATTCATTTCAGAGAGCTGGGTTGATTAGTTTGCCTGGTGAGCTCAATTAAAGGAAATCTATTTAAGAAGGATGTTCCACATTATTAAGCAGGCCACAGGTTTCAAGCAATATGGGAAAGAGAAAGAATCTCTCTGCTGACGAAAATCATCAGATAGTGTAGTGCCGTGTGACAAGATATGAAAACATTAGATATTTAATTAAAACTGAAGCATCGTCGTACTGTGAAGAGATTTGTGGCTGATTCAGAACAAAGATGGGTTTGGACAGATAAAGGCATAATGAGGAAGGTTTCTGTTAGACAAATAAATCGGATTAAGAGAGCAGCTGTTAAAATGCCCTTACAAAGCAGCAAACAGTTATTTGAAGCTGCTGGTGCCTCTGGAACCTCAAGGTGGAGGATCCTCCAGAGGCTTGTGGTGCTTGAACCTACTATTCGGCCTCCCTAACCAGAGCTCACTAGCAGAAATGGTCGCAGTGGGCCCAACCATACATAAAGATTTATTTTCAAACAGTCTTGTTCACTGATGACTGCTGTGCAACCCTGGATGGTCCAGATGGACGCATTAGTGGATTGGTGGTGGATGGTCACCACGTCCCAACACGGCTGTGACATCAGCAAGGAGGTGGTGGAGTCATTTTTTGGGCCGAAATCATGGGGAGAGAGAGAGAGAG
>CAEFZY010072258.1:0-14233 GCA_903066815.1 Brachyrhaphis roseni
AATTAGTTGGGTGCGTCTCTATTGTCTACATCTTAACTCATTATTAGCTTTAGCATGCATTCAGCTTTGAAGAGGACAAACCTGCATGCAGCCACGGAAGCCATGCTGAATTTTCCCATCAGGCTTTGCCAAACCACCAACGCTGACAGTCTTGAGCTTAGACTCCCGCAGCTTTCCGTCCACCTCCATGCTGGCCTGGAAAGCAGCATGATTAGCATAAACCTCTCGATGTTTCATTACATTTCATGTATAGGTTCACCCACTCACCAGGTAGAGCCCCTGATCTAACGACAGGACGGCCTTGTGGCGGCTGGCGGCTCCTCCCAGGCTGCTGATGTCCAGCTGCAGATGATGCCAGTCCCCGTCGTTCACCAGCACCTCCTCCACCCGCGACAGAGTGGAGTCCTCTCCCCTGTGCAGCCCCATCAACACGCTCCCCCCACGCAGCTACGCAGCACCGAAACAGAGGGAGGGAGATAAAAAGACAATCTGTGGGTTCAAAAGTTCAGACTCTGAACTGCTGCACGTCTTCTGTGTTTACTGCTGGGAACAGAAAGAGCAACATCAAAGAATCTCCGGTCTAGACCAAATCAGGAAGGCAGCTGAAAATATTACAAGAACAGCCCCTTTTCCGAGAAGAGTGATTTTCTCCCAGCGTCCTTTGTGATAAAGAAGGAGGTGGGATCTCACCTGCAGCGTGAGGTTGTGCTGCAGGCCTGAGGAGATGTGGAGCAGCAGGGAGCTGGACTGACGGGTGCGGAACATGAGCTCGACGTGCCAGAGGACGGAGGCCGCCAACGCCTCCAGGTTGTTCCACTGCAGCAGGCTATCGCCTTGGAAACGCAGCGGGTTGGCCATGACTGCAGGAACGACACACAGAGGGAGTCCGGATGAAGAAAGGCACATAGAGACTGAAAGATGAGCTAAATGGGATGAGAGATGATGATAATGATGATGCATCATTACTGCCAGCCAGAGGTGGACCGGGACCAGCGGCCCGGCTGCTGGCCTCAGGATTGCTTTTTTTGTCTGCAGAGATTTGTATCGATGAGAAATATGATTGTAAACAATTGAAAAATGTTTGTTTACACTTTTCCCAGCACTCCAAAAACACTGAAATCTTGCTGAGTAATTTTTGTCTAGTTTCTGGTACAAATATCTTAAGACACTTGAAAAAAAAACAAAACTAACACATAACTATTCAGAACGACATAGGAGCTTGTTTTAAGGCAGTTTCTTAATATTGATGATAAAGTACTTGTTACACTGGCAGATTATTCAATTCACAACTAAACAGTTTTCCCATGTTGCAAGTGAACTACTCTGCCATAGTATGTTTTTAATCGATATTATGGAATTATTTACTTAAAAAAGCTCCTGTGTCTTGCTGAAAAGTTACGTATGAGTTAATTTTGTCTTATTTCAATTGTATTAAGATATTTGAAATTAGAATTTGTCAGATTTTTATTGCAGTGAAGTCTTGGTATTGGTATATAGGTAATGTTCTCCATTTAATTTGACTTTCCAGCTCAAATTAAATTCTTAAACACAATAAACAAAGAAAGTCACAAAACATCTCTCATAAAAACTCTCAATAAGTTTTCTGGCATGTAGCAAATAGAAATAATTTAGTTAATTCTAAATGACTTGAAACAAGAAAAGTTTAGTCTGATTTAATTTCAGACAATAATAATAATTAAAAAAAATTCTCAGTATCTTTTTACTAAGTGTATGAAAATATCTGTTCACAGCTATAAATATCATTTTCCAAACTTGGGTTTTAATCACTACACCTTATTACCAAACTTTCAATGACTTTATACAGAAACCAATCACTTTTCAAACCTTGAAAACGCCAAAATTCAAGCATTTTCAAGGATTTCAAGCACCCATACGAACCCTGAAAACGTTTGATTGAAGAGATGGATGTAAAGTTCATTCAGGGCTGGAAGTTATTAAACTATGAACAGAGGTTATTTGAGTTTTTATCTGTTTTGTAAGTACGGTAGTGATCTTAAAACAGAGTATTCTCCCGGATAAAATCTCCATCGCAGCATTAGTTTGCTCACCTCTCTCACAGTTCTGCCCTCCAAATCCGAGCAGGCAGTCGCAGCTGAAGGAGCCCCACAGGTTCACACACGTCCCTCCGTTCACACACGGGTTATTGCTGCAGAAATGTCTCTTGGCAGAGCATCCTGGGAGGTGTGGGAAAGCAGAGGAATAATCCGTTTGATGTGTCCTGCCTCATTATTTCATCAGAGAATCAGAGTCGGCGGGTAATCAAATATTCATAGCAGGTACGGCCATCATTTCCCGCCGACTCTCCCTTCCAGCTGTTCTCATTATGGTTATTTCCTCTGCAGGTTTTCTGCACTCGGCTGCTCAACCAGCAAACAGAATAAAGCTGTGCTGCAGGAGGCCGATTTACCTGGCAGGGTGCCGTTGTTTGCGATGTAGCCGGCCATGTCGACGTGCTGGTTGTCGATGCGCAGGTTCTTCATGCAGCCCACGAACTGCTGGTTCCGGACGGGAAAGTCCTCTGGAAGTTTGGGGACTCCTCCGAGGAGCAGCGGCCCGGTCAGGTCAAGAGACCTGAGAACACAAAGGGACGTGGTGAGCCATGCAGCCTCGACCGAAACACAGGAGAAATGCATTATGGGTTGTTTTGATCTGCAATGTTTATCTGAAAGACGTAAATAAAGAAAGTACAGCGACAATGACGTCTCTAAACATCTTCACTCCAAGCTGCAACCAAAGAAACCTGATTCAGAAAATAATTCACACAAAAAGAAAAAATTAAGAGAGTAAGGCTGGGCAATAAATAAAATTTTAAATAGAGAATAAAGTCATAATATTACAAGAATACAGTCGTACCACAATGGAATGGAAATTATACCAGAATAAAATAGTAATTTTATGAGAACTCATATACCAAAAACAACTAAAGTTTAAGATGAGGAATGTTGAGCATCTTGTGAAGTTAAACTTTGGTATAAATTTTACAGATGATTCGTAATACTTTATATAAATACTTTTAACCCAGCAGCATCTATTTCAAAGAAAGATCTATGTGAACTGAGCTACTCAAATCAGATTCTTATAGCTCTGTCAAGGCTTTTATTTTATTAAAACAACTTTTTCCGTGTAGTTTTCTAGTAAAACTGTATCTTTTTCAACTATATTCTTGTAATTAAACAAAAATCCTTGTAGCACAACAGAGAAATCCTACAACTACAACTCACATGACTGTGTGACTGAAATAAAAAACCCTTTTTGAAAATATTTTCTTTTGTCTTTTTTCTTTAGAAGAAAAAAAGGTCAATTAAAATTGAATCTGGTTTAAAAACATCATTATTTATAAGCCGTATCACTCAGCCTCTTACCGACACACACACACACACACACCCCTACACACACCCCCCCACACACACACACACTTACTTTTTGGATCCAGACTGACTTCCTTGGGCCGAGCACGAGTAATTTCCGATCATGTGACCGAATCTCAGCGCCACAGAGGAGTCGCAGTCGTCCACCGTCACCACGACGACCTTCTGGTCCGAGGGGCCCTGAGGCAGACCGGCCTGGTTCAGGACCGGCTGTAGACCAGACAGAAACATGTCACCATTAACTGCAAAACCAAAGAAAAATCTACTTCACACGTTTTATCATATTACACCATGGAGTTTAATGCATTTTACTGAGATTTTCAAAAATAAGACTAGAATAGTCATTGACTGGAAGAAAAACAATGTTTTAAACATCTGTTTTCAGTCTATTTCACTCTGATACCTCTAATTAAATGAAGAGCAATCAATTACCTTTAGAAGTGTAAAAAATCTACCTGTGTATAATTTAATCTCTGTGTAAATTAATCTGTTCTGAGAAGATCTCAGAGGTTTGTTGGACAAAATTAGAGAGAAACATCATGATGAAAACCAAGGAAAGAGCAGAAACTTTGAAAGTTACACTTTAAAACTCATTATTACTTTGGTTTGATTCATCACATAACATCTAAATTAAAATATTGTAAAGTTTGTGGATGTAAATGTGACAAAATGTGAAAAAGTTCAGGGGATATCTTGAGTCTCGCACAACACAGAATATGGTGCAAAAGCTGTAAACCAGCACTAATGATTTAATCATAATCAACTTTAGAGTTTCTTCAACTTTTCATTAAACTTCAGCTTTTTTACTTGGAGTGCTAAGAAGAAATATCGATGAGGCATAACTAGCTCAATAACTGTGCATAACTCAAGACTTTTGCACAGTTTTAATCCTTCAAACCACAACGATGATATTAATATACACAAACATTTCAATTGGTGCGGTTAAGATCAGATAAAGGAAAAGCTTCAGAGTCGTAGCTATCTGACAGATAAAAGTTGTCATGCTGCTATTTTTATTGCGCTCAGATGTCAGAAATTAAGTTTTATAAAAATATCCCAGCAGTCTGATAAATTTCATTTAAAAAAAACAAAACACTGAGCCAAATGTTCAAAATGGTTTCTAAAAACTTCCAACAGTGAAAACAGACAAAGTCTGAACCTCAAACACAGATTTGGAGGGTTTTACTCTGCAGGAGGAAAAAAATCTTCCTCTTTGTCTCTGAAATCAATAGCGACAAAAGGAGGCGGGTTCAGGGTGGAAAGAGTTATGATGGCGTCAATAAAAGGCCGCGACCTCGTCACACGCTGCCCAGCGTCTCCGGGGTCACTCAGAGGTCACATGGGTTCAAGCTGGAGCCGCCAAGCACTCAGCTGCTCAGACACATTTAATCATCTCATGAGCAGATATTAAAAAATAAGTGACGTTAGTTTTTTACTGTCAGGATCTTTAACTCTTTATGAGGTTAGATTAAAACAGAAGCTTTCAGTTCGACTCCAGGGGGTTGAGGAACTATAATTTCCTGATTGCTCAGCTGTTATGGATCAGACAGCTTTATCTGTCTGCGATGTAGCAGACATCCAGCGGGAGAGAAAGTGGACATCTAACTGCAGCATCTTCAGCTGCTCCATCATGGCGGAGGTTTATTAAAAATCAAACAGACTCTATCAGACAATGCGATGATGACTGATTTAATTTTAGCTCAAGGCGCCGCCGCGGTTCAACGTCAATCACATGATTTCCACGCTGAGCAGATTAGAATAATTCTCAGAGTTTACAGGAGAGGCTGCAGCCCACAGAATTCCTGCAGTCTTGTGATTTGAACGAGACGAGGACAGTATTAAAGGTGACCTCTTGTGCTTCCTTGAACTGGTAAATCATACAAAACATGTTCATTACACCTTTTACACAAAATCATCCTCAGATAATGAGATTTTAGTCACTTTAAATCCTAATAAGCTGCTGCTGGCCACATCGCCCAACTCAACATTTACATCAAGATGTAGAAATGGCTGCAAACCATACAGCTTTGAAAAGCACAAGTAGAGCCTCCTGCACATCCTACAAAAATGCGACAAGTGGTTCCTGTGAGGTAAGTCAACAACAAAACACTTGGCTCTTCCAGCAGCCATTGTGCAGCGCATACAGCTGACCAAACATGCTGGAACTCAGCTTGTGTTGCTAGGTAACGGGCTTGCTGGGGTTGCCAGGAGACAGGCAGTGCCTGCTGATTTGTGATGTTACATTCAGAAGGTTTTTGAAATGGCTCATTTTCCGGACACCAAAAAACTTTAATTTGTTAAAAAAAAAAAAAAAAAACACGGCTGGGTGTTTTTTTAATCGTTAGACTGTTTTTAGAAACAGGTGCAAGACAAATGGAAGCATAAAGATGTGAAAAATGTGAATTTTAATAAGTCTCCTTTTAAGGCTTTTGACTAAATAATCTGTCATTGAACACATCTTGATATAAAAGGTTTCCAGCTAGCATTGGAAAACATTTGTCAGTTCTTCCTGAAGAGCACTGACCTCTGACCCTTCATTGGGAAAAGATCATTCAAATAGATAAATGATGTGCTATAAAAAGTATGTGGCCCCTTAAATATTTGTGTGTTTGTTTCTTTATCATGTCGGTGTTTCAGATTATCAAACAAAATTTTATCAAATATTACCTAATTAAATACAAAATGCAAATTGCAGATGGCGACTTATCAAGAAGCTGCTACCCCCGCGACCCGACCCCGGATAAAGCGGGAGAAAATGGATGGATGGACTTATCAAGAGAAAATAAGTTAAACTAACCAGGTCCATTGTGAAAAACAAATTCCCCCTTTGCTAAATCACGAGTTGACTGTGACTAATCTTGTTTTGCTAGGCTCAACCAAAACAGAACCAGCCTGACAGCACGAAGTAGGCCAAAAGAGCTTTAACAGTCTTTAAAATACCAACACTTCCACATATTCAACTTTATATTTAGGTTTGTCCGTTGATGTAATTTCTAAATATTAAATGATTGCTGTTTAAATCATTTACTCAGTAACTCAGTGGCCTTTTTTACCAGATACTTAAAATATCCTGAAGTAGTGCTAATCTATTGGAACAATTTTTGGGTTCTCTGGATGCAACACGGACCCCCATTTCTATAACTCTTAAAAGTTTATTCTATTTCACAGTTTCTATACAAATTTATGGCAAAAATGTACAAAGACCATTAAAATCAAATGTGCTAGTAATTGTGCTGCATGTGGTTAAAGTTACTTATAAGGTTGAAAAAGTCAACATGTTCATTCAAATTAAGCAAAATGAATCCATCAGAAAACAAATCTGTTGACGTATTTCAGATGTTTTAAGTTAAAAACATTTTTCTTCATGATTTATATTTCATGGGCTCGTAGAAAATCTAAACACCAAAGCTTTTAGATGTAAAGTTTAAAACAAGCCTGACTTTTTCACACTTATCTTCACCACTTTGACCCCATAATGTACGTGTTGCCCTGATCTTTTATAGTAATTTTCACCAAAACAATCTTAAAATCCACATATATAATCAGTTGAATAAAAACCATGAAATGTTGTAGATCTGGGTTTAACCAGCGCTGCTGCAGGATGAAGTGACCTCTCACTCTGAGGAGATAAATGGTGAGAAGTGTCACTGAGCATGCTCAGAGCATTATGTCTTGTCTTGAAGGTAAACAGCTCATTAAGAACCATCAGGAGCTTCCTAATTATTCTGCTGGACACCTTGCAGCTCAGCTTGAGCAATCAATTTTCAGGATTGACTGTCTCACTTTAGAAAGGCTCATGGTTTGATAACAGGATCCAACCACAGAGAGCATTTCTGGTGAATTAATGCCTTCAGAGAGGCTTATTTGATTATATATAACCACTCGGGCCGTGTAACTTTGCACCTTTCCCACAGAAAGTCACAATGCACAGTGAAACGCTCCATCACTCAGCGGTGAAATGTTAAAAAGAGAAAAAAAACACAACCCCAGCAAAGGAAGTTTTTTTTTTTCCGGTTTACGCTCTTTGAGGCCAATTTGTTACAAATTTGTCGATGATGAAAAAAGCAAACATGTTGTGTGAATTGATGAAGGTGAAATCATCCGACATGCTCTTTTCCACGGCTTTTCCCCTGCGCTGTGAAAGCGCTGGAAAAAGGCAGCGCTCCAGCTTGGACGCTCCTTTCAGCGACCTCTGCTGTCATCAGTCACGCCTATTGACTCTCCAATAAAGCCCGTCTGTCAGGATGTCTCTCCGCCGCACAAAACGCCGTCCTGTCACAGCTGACTGCAGCGCACATATTTGCTCTGCAGCACATTAAACACCGCTCTCGCCCGCCACTACAGGGGATTATGGGAATATGAGTTCCCTGTCACATGGGGGGAGAAGGAGCATGACAGCAGGCGGCACAAATACTGGATCTGAGATTGACTGGGAAACCATAGCAACAGGAGAGGTCGGCCCCGACTCCTTCATACGTTCTTCACCCTCCTCTGTCGCTGCTCCGCCGCTCGGCTTTAGAGAAGGAGAGGGGCACCTTCCCCCGAGGCCGCATCATTCACTGCCCCCGGTCCCCAAAGGAAGCGGGGGCCAAACACAAAGGCAGCGGTCATTGCCATTCTCCACAGTCCCCCACCCCACTGAAAGCCACATTTCAATCTAAAACACCCCCCTGCCCCCTGCACCGCCCCCTGTGGACAGGGACGGGTCAGAGAGGGGAGCTGTGGGACACCTCCAGCAGGAGGAGCTTCTGTTTCTACCCCAGGAAGAGCAGCGCAATGAAGGAGGAGAGGATCAGTTCAGCTGGGAAAACACCCAAAGACTTCTGGTAATTATGACCCCATCATGAGGCAATGAATCAATTACTGGCATGATAAATTAAAACAAGCTCAATAGTTTACATTTGCATGATTTATTGTTTTTCTACCAAAAACTGATAAAAATCTTCAGTTTGGTGCTTTGGTCTTTTATTGAAGAACAATTTTGTTGTGTTTTTGTTACTTTGTTTATTTATTTTGGATATTTAAAATGTCTTCCAGTTCCAGTGTTAAATATTCATTATAATTTAAAGTGTATTGATCTTTGAGGATGTGTTCTTGAATTATTATTCATTATTTTTACTTGAAAATGGCCTCAAACAACAATTTTATCGCAGTAACTTCTGGGACAATTGATCATCCAGCAGAATGTGTTACTGACAGGCCTACCTATTAAATGACTCAAGTGTGTTGAAGCAGAGACACTTCAGCAAAACATAAATAAAACCAATAAAATAATTACATTCTAACCATGAACTAGTGCCAGAATGAAGTTTCTGTCCTGCATTCCTGCATTTCTGTCACTAAAAGCCTTAAATTTTAGACCACTTGACCCAGGTTGTTATTGCTATAGATTTTCCATCCATCACTCGATTATCATACACCCTTATCCCATTGGGGTTGGGAGGTGCTGGTGCCTATCTCCAGCGGTCAATGGTCGAGAGGCGAGGCAACACAGAAACAGACAGACACGCTTACAGGAGAATTTAGAGAGACCAATCAACCTGACAGCAATGTTTTTGGACTGGAAGGAGGAGGAAGCCAGAGAACATGCAAACTCCATGAAGAAAGACCCTGAGCCTGGAGTCAAATCCAGGACCTTCTTGTTGCAAAGCAACAGTTCTACCAACTGTGCAGCCCTACTACAGATATTGTTTGCCATTTATTCAAGATTGGAATAAATGACTGGATATATGATTCTATTTATTGAAGCACACTGAGATTTTTTATTACCATGTGCTATTTAAATAAAATGTCATTAAATGTCTGTTTATCTTACGAACCGGCTTTAAATGTCTGTTTATCTTACGAACCGGCTAAAAATGCTGCAGTCTTTCTTAAGTGCTAATCAGACGTCCCTCCCTCGGCTGGTCTAGTTGAGGCGAACCAGGAGGATTTTCGCACCTCATAGTCCGGTAGACCAAAGCTGCAACATTTGTTACATTTGAAGCTGCTGCAGTTCGCTTTCAGTCAAATAAAACACGCTTGGTGCAGCGCCTGTGGTGGCGCTGCACCAAGAACCACTCTTCACAAAATGGAGCAGCATAAGATTTTAGCGTTTACAGGATTTTTCTTTGGTTAAAAAAAAAACAAAACAAACAAACAAAAAAACACAAACCATTTCTCCTGATATTGCTAGGAGACATGCTAGCACTAGGAGACATGCTAGCACCAGAAGATATGCTAGCACCAGAAGACACGCTAGCACCAGAAGACACGCTAGCGCTAGGAGAAATGCTAGCACCAGAAGACATGCTAGCACCAGAAGATATGCTAGCACCAGAAGACACGCTAGCGCTAGGAGAAATGCTAGCACCAGGAGACATGCTAGCACCAGAAGACATGCTAGCTCTAGGAAACATGCTAGCACCAGGAGACATGCTAGCACTAGGAGAATTACAAGTTTGCTTTTGTTGTATTTACCCAGAATTCCCTATGCTGTAGCCCAGTTCCTGCTTTTCGAGCGGTCTCCGGTCCGATCGGTGTAAACATATGCATCTGAACTACGCCAGAGTTCACTTCAAATGAATGGAAACTTGGGTTTTATGTGGACCAGAGTTCAGCTTTTTAGGTCCACATCAGAGTTCACACGTCCCTAAATAAACCGGACTTTCTAGGCAAACAAACTGGAGTTAGATTGAAGTGGACTAAACATTTTTGACAAATTCTCTCCCATGAAAACTCTAAAGCTTTCATGGGAAAGCTTTTACCATGAAAACTCTAAAGCTCACTTAAATAAATAAATGTTTTGAATTATTTGAGCTTCAGTCGAGTTAGGCAGCTGAGCCGTGCCTCTTCTCACAGAAACCTGAAGTTATTTTTATCACACTGGTAATCACATGCAGCACACTTGCAATGAAACGTGCAGGTCGGAGAAACAGAAAGGAATCAGTGAGCCATTAGATTTGAAGGATTAATGAGGTTTTAATGTCTGCAGCGAAGCAACAAAAAAAGATTAAAAAGCAAAGAGTCAACAAGTTTTCATCCAAACTCCCACTTCATCACTGCATGCCGCAGGCGAAAATCTGACACGCTCATGTCATCATACACACTGAATGGTAAATGTGCGCTGCAGGAGGGTTGCCTGGCAGCATCTTTATGATGCAAAGTGACTTCCTCAATAGACAAAAATGTGACATCCTGTGTGTGTGTGTGTGTTTGTCCCGGGTGGGAAAATACTGAGAGCAGACAACAGCTCCATACATTCCTGCTCTGATTGAGCCGTTCTGATATTCTTACACAGAAACGTAGCAGCCCAACATATTTGGAACAATCGGAGCATGTCAGGAAAAACAATGTCTTCCCACTCTCTGGTTTTCATTCAGTCAGGCCCCCTCATGTCTGGTCTGAGGGTCTGTTTGGGTCAGAGTCGCTCTGGCTCTCTTCCACATCATCAACCTGTCAGCAGACAGAGAACAGCCCACAGTTCCCTGTCTGCACCGTTTACAGACAGGCTATGAACCTGCTGAGGACCACAGAGGAAGAGTGGCAGCTGTCAGTCATCTGTGGCTGCAGGACAACATCACTCTGAATGCTAAGAGGTTCACACTTACACTGTGGCTTTTTAAAGGTCCCACAAAACAACAGCCCTCGTTTATCAAATGGACCTCCAAGTGGAAAATACATGTACTTTATCTTCATAACAGATGTCAGTCTTATGTGCAGCCCTTCAAATAAAGTGTTTCTATGTTTGAGAGCAGATAGCTCAGGTTGGTGGTGAGTCTGCAGCTGCTCTTCTGTCGGCTAAAAGCTTGAAACTCTGATAAACTCTGGCTTAAAGGAGCCGTTGTCCATCATGAATCATCAGCTTTCAGATGATTAATTTAGCATAAAAACTTCCTGTTAGCCTCTCTATGTTTTCTGTACAAATTATTACAGACAGAAAGTTAAACATTTAATTACTGAAGAATACATTTAACCATTTATGCAGAATGAAGTGAGCGTTCCCACTCACCTTGTTGTAGTAATGAACCTCCACCGTGTGCCACTGGCCATCGCTGATGCCTCCCAGGAGGAACGGAGAAACTGTGGTCTGGGTTTCTCCTGAGGAACAACAGCAGGGGTCAGGAGATGGACTCAAGCTGTCCAAACTGTGGCCCGAGGGCCATTTGTGGAATGTGGACTGATTGTGTGCGGCCCTTGACTTCAGCTCAAGAATGATACAAATGCTCAGATGTTGATAATGTTTTTAATGAGGGCAAAATTATCAAAATGATATTAAAATCCTCTTAAAATAGAAAATATTGGCACCAATATTTATTTCTGACTAACCATGTAGTTTAAAATCTCTTCCCAGGTCAGCATCTATCCAGTGACCTTTAGACAAAACAAATAGTCTTTTGTTTAATTTACTAAACTTGGCTGAATACAGGAAGTGTTTTCAAAGACAGAGTGACCTAAATCCTAATTTCATTGCTCAGAATTGACAAACTTTTGTCAATTTTCTTCCAATCAATACCTAAAAATTTTTAAAATTTCTTTTCATGGGGCAAAAGAAATGTAAAGTTTTGGATCTATTTTAATTTACACATCCTATTCCAACAATAAATCTGACTATTGTTTAAGTATTGAATGCTTAGTTTATTGTTGACAAGGTAAAAGGACATTATTTTGGCCCTCAGGTCCATTTGACTTGACGATTTTGTGTAGAAGGAATGAAACAAGAAAATGTACCTGCAGAGAAGGTGAGCTGAATCTGCTCGTTGATGATCTCCATGGCGATGAAGTCATGTTTCTCGTTGAAGCGTCCGTTGTACATCAACAAACCGTTTGGCTCTTTTGTGGCGAATCTGAAAAACAAAATTATTACTTTTAATTTTTTCCAACCAACTCTGAGCTCTCAAATCTGAAATAGTCACTCATTCTAATATTGACCTTAAAATAAGGCTGTAATAATATTGTTAAAAATAAAACTAATAATGCTTTGAACAAGAAAAAAAGTTTGTAAATGAATTTGAGAGACAGAATATCTTAAGAATTTTCTAGGACACCCACAACATATTTTAGATTCTGTACTATTACAGGAAACAAATTGGAAAACTATTACTGAGCTGTTTGTATTTCCAATGTTTTTAGGCAACAGCCCATTAAAAACAATGTGATGCTGCCACTGCAACCATCAAAGATGCTAAAAGTTTACATTGAATAAAAAACGTATGATTAAAATACACTGTAAGGAAACAAGCTAATTCTAGCAGAAGCCCATATGACATCAAATGTGAACAGAAAGTTATTTTACAACAGAGTATTAGAACCACGATAAGAAAAAAGAGAATAAAGTCACATAGGAATAAAGTTGAAATAATATGAGATCTTGTTATATAACAACTTTACTCTCATATTATTTAAACTTTATTCTTGTGCTACTTTTTCTCGTAATTTTATTTTATTTTCTCTTAGAATGGCAGTAATACTCCACCGTATTAGTTTGTATTTATTTGTAGTATTTTTTTTTTATTTGAGTCCTTTAAATGTCAGAATTAGTTTATATTTACATTTTATTGAAACTTCATATATGTCTGTCTGACGGCATCATTTCAAAATCAATTACTCTGTACTTGCATACCCTCTTTACCACATACTTTTTCTACTCTTACCTAAGTAATTTCTTGGATGACTTCTTACTTTTACTTGAGTACAAACATGTTGAAGTCGTGCTTCTCTTACTTTAGTAAACGTTTTGGTTACCCACCTCAGTTTGGGGATAAGAAAAAAACATTTTCAAGATAAATGTAGGATTCACTCTGTTCAACCTCCTGTTTCCTGTTGCTTGGAGTTAAAATTACTGCTCAGATTTAAATTTTCCCTCAGAGTAAGTCTATTTATATCACACAACTGATAAACAAAGCAGAAACAGCATATGCTGGCAGACATATGAGAGAAAAGAAATAGAGTAGTGGTCTGTTCTGACCTACTTAACAGCATCTCCTATTTCCTCACATTCACCTTAATGTAGGAGACATTTCAAATTATATTAAATCATCATTTTTACTATCAGTTTGGGTAAATTCTCCAGATAATGAGGTTCACTGAAAGCTCCAGTCTCAGTGGAAAATGTGAATTTTTTAGTTTGCAGAAATGGAATAGACAGGAGATGCACATTAAATGACACTAAAACAAAAAGACGAAAACTAGGGCGAAGTCAAAGCTGTGGGGGCATCAGAGTGCTGCAAGCCAGGAAGCAGAGCGTAGTAAGACAGTGCAGAGTGATCGCAAAAACATCTTTAAAAATGTTTTCTCTTCCTCGCAGGAGAGAGAGCAGAACGCTGCTGGTGTCTAACCAAACGTTTAAGTCAGATTTCTGCTTCTGCACGCTCAAAGACACAACATTAGAAAATTTGTGCTTTTTATGCATATTTTAAAACATCCAAACATGTAGAAGCAGAGAGTTTACTTCGTTTCACTCTATCTGTGCACAGAGGGTTACAAAACTTCCCTTATTCACCTGTCTGCTGTGGTTTGTAGAAACGGGTCACTGGGATATTTAAAAGTTGTTTATGTAAATGCAAAAAAATAAAACCCACATTATTTCACTGCAAAAACACAAAAACTTACCAAATATCTTAGTCCACTTGAAATAAGACAAAACTAACTTAGAAGTAACTTTTCAGCAGGATACATGAGCTTATTTTAAGTAAATAAATCCTTAATATTGATTAAAGTTCTAGTTTCCCTGGCAGATTATTTTGTTTATAACAGATATTTGTACCAGAAACTAGACAAAAATAATTGTAATTAAAGCTGCAAGCAGCCTCGTGCGGCCCTCGCAGCCAAGCGCCGCTCCGGCCTATCAGCCACCGCGGGGGTTC
>CAEFZY010072271.1:0-10545 GCA_903066815.1 Brachyrhaphis roseni
CACTGCTTTAGATTTCCTGTGGATTTTTCTGCAGTGGGAACTTATCAATAGAACAATGAGTGAGACGAAATTTATAAGACGTTTACTTCAGCGACCTGCTTTCATCAAGAGGGGCTATGTTGATCAGATATACTAGCTAATTTAGCTAGTGTTGGTTTAGTTATGCTACACAACTTGCTAAACCAACACTAGCTAAATTAGCTAGCTAGCTAGCTGGCTGTGTTGAGAGGCTGTGTTGGTTTTTAGCAGAGCTCCCATTTCCTGTCGGTTCTGTTCCTGAACTGATGAACTGATGAAGGAGAAGTAACTCATCTGGATGAAATCATCTGATCCCAAAGCTCTGATAGAGTCTCCAGCAGCATGATGGGGGTCATAGACCAGAGACACGTCTTCATCAGGGACTGAATGCTGTCCTCTCTCCATCTCCATCACCTCCTTTGGTTTTTGACCTCCAGACAGAAGCAGCAGAACCTGAGGAGCCTTTCTGAACCAGGTGAGACCTGAGCATTTCCATGATGGAAAATCTGTCAGATTAACAGGATGTGTGTGTTTTCTCTGCACCGTTCAGTTTTGCAAACTATTCCAGTTGCTGCCTTGACTAACAGCAGCTTGATCCTGTGGAGGTTTTGTGGTGGAGCGTAAGAGGAAGGTTACGGGTTTTTTAACGGTGAGCTGCTGACATTAGCTAGTCTCTCCTGAACGTTGGTTCTGACTGAGTCTCTCCAGTAAGTTGAGTTAGTTGAACTGTTTGGTGTCTGGTGGTCTGAGAATTGGGTCGGTTCGCTGAATCTGGGTGTCAGTCTTAAAAAATCCCAAATAGAAGTACAACTCTGAAGGAGATCTGCATGTCTTTACCTTCACCAGTGAGTGTAGACCTCTCTCCCCAAACATGTCTTGCAGGAAGGTGTTGTCCTCTGGACGGCTGACATGGGGCTGCAGCTGAGATGGCAGGGCTGCCAGCAGCGCATACAGACCTGCAGAGAAGGAAAAAGAACCCGTCAGCACAAAGAGAGGTAACAATCACTGACGTGAACACCTGCAGGTTGATAACACACAACAAAAGCTTTTCTAAAAGGATGAATATTATGTACACTCATGAATATGTGCACCCCATCAAACAATAATGCAGGCATGTGACTACATTCATAGAGGACCTGTGATGTCTTTTTAACACAATGAAGTACAAGTTGATGAAAGTACAACCAAAGCACTCAAACACACATCAAGAAAAGCAAAAGTCAGCAGTTAAAGGGGACCCATTATGCAAAACTCACACGTTGCACATTTTTGTACTTCCATTTAGGTTTCTATTGCTTCTAAAAACAGCACAAACACTTGAAAAAGAAAAAACCCAACCATTTTTTGGCAATATGTTTGTTTGAGACGTTTCAGAAACTCGCTGAATCTAACATCACAAATTGGAAGGCACCGCACCTCACAACACAAGCTGAGCACCAGCAGGATTCGTCAGCTAGTTTTCCTGCTGTACAATGGATAAGCCAAGTGTTTTGTTGTTGACTTGCCATACAGAAACCACTTGCTGCTTTCTTGTACAGGAGGCTCCACTTCTGCTTTTCAAAAATGTACCGATGTATAATTGCACATCTGTTTGCTGCCATTTTCATGTGTGAGTGTAAACGTTGAGTGGAGGGGGCGTGGCCAGCAGCACCTTATTTGGATTTAAAGTGACAAGAGGCCCTAAAACAACTCATTCTGAAAGGAAAAAAGAACTGAGAAAACTAAAATCTCCTTATCTAAGAATGATTTTGTGCAAGAATGTAATTAACATGTTTTGTGAAGCACATAGACATATCCTAACTTTTTCAAGGAATGTCACCTGTTAATGTAACCTTAAAAGGTTCTTCCAAGGGCGTGCTGTGGTGGCGCAGGGGATTAGCACGCCCCACGTTTGGAGGCCTTAGTCCTCGACACGGACGTCGCGGGTTCGACTCCCGGTCCCGGCGACCTTTGCCGCATGTCTTCCCCCCCTCTCCTCGCCCTCTTTCCTGTCAGGCTACTATCGCAAAAAAATGTGAGCCACTAGTGCCGCAAAAACTCTTCGGAGAAAAAAAAGGGAAAAAAAAAAAGGTTCTTCCAGCATTTCTCTTCCATTTTTGTCCCGACAATCTCTTTTTTTCACCCCCCACAGAAACAAATAAAACCCCAACACCAGTCATCTCCTGGATTCAGTTGCTTTTAGGATTGGGTGAAAAACCCATTCCAAGACTTTTTCCATTAAACAGATGGTCTTTATACTTTACGGCTGCAAATTTTTCCTTGAATGTAAACACACATATTTGGACCGAAGTGGATGTGTGCTTCTGTGTTTTGGAAAGTGTTAGGGATAAATGATCTCTGTTGCTCTCCTGACTCCTTGCAGACTTTTTTCCACAATCCCATTACGAAAAGAAAAAAAAAATCTTACAGAGCTGAAACTGAACAGAGTGCATCGGTGGCGGCGAGAGGAAGCACATGACTGAATCTGAGTCATCTTTGAACAACGCATGCCTGAAATTCAAACGGCCTTTCAGACATCACCATGCCGTCATATAGAGGGAACAAATATTTAAAATTCCCTCTAAAGAGAACCAGACTGATGGTGGTTTCGGGAGCAGCAGAAGGTACGTGGTCATTTCTCAGCTCCAGTCTTCAGTTTGGTGGATATTGTAGATCAGTCACTCAAACTGGGCTTCAAAATAACCATCAGGAAACTTGCAGATTTAAACTCAACCACAGTGAGGTGATTAGGACAGATCATGAGAGCAACGTTTAAAACAGGTTTATTGCGGACAATGGTCAAAACAACCTGCACTTGTTATTTTGTACTTGTTTATTTATCTCTCCAAAATTGCCTTTGATTTGGGGTTTGGGTCTGTTTTGTGTCCCAGGTAATTTTGATAGAAAGTTGATACAAACGTGAATTTTGTTCTCTACCAGGAATTCCTGCAGGAGGATGTCCAGCCATCATTACATGAACCTTAAGCCCAATTCCTCTTTGGTTCTGCAGCAGAACAACCAACCAAAACACTTGGCCTTAAACTCACTGTTTGTACTTGGAAGCCTCTCAACATGGCCGAATTAAAAGATTTCTGTAAAGACTAATCACCAGTTATGAGCCAGTCATTGCTGCCAAGGATGACACAGCTAGTTATAAGGTTTAGTGGGGAATTACTTATTCCTATAGGGCAGAGGTGGTTTAGATAGCTTTTCTCCTCTGAATGAATAATCATTTGAAAACTAACGTATGTATGTATGTATGCATTTGTATTAATGTCCAAAATTAAAATTTGTTTGATCATCTGAAACAGTGTGAAAAATAGCAACTCTGTAAAGGGTTAAATACTTTTTCACATCATACACACATATCTATAAAAATCTGTATGTATACATTTTACCCCGTTTTCAAGTAGAGATTCAAACTTGTGCACACAATCCTTCTTTATAAAAAGGTTATATCAAATTATTGCATCCATCATTAAACCCTTGGGGGGTGAAAAGAACAAGTGGTCGATAAATGCTTAAAACAAATATGACACTCAGTCCCACAATTTCTGTATTTACAATACTGAGAAGTTGCTTTAAGGATCTCTGTAATGTATGTGAGCATGTCCAGCCCAACAATAAGTGATTTAATACTCATCAGGGTTTGGAAGAGCATAATGGAGGAAGGAAGTCATCATAACCCAATAAAGAGAAGAATTCTGCATATTCAAACAAATAAAAGATATCATTGCTCTTCGTCTGTCCCTCTCTGTTGCGCTCTCTGAATTTATTTCTTATCCATCTGCTTTCTTTGACGATACTATTATTCAGTTGTAAAGATGAAGTGGAAATTTAGAACTGCTCTGATCTAACTGGAAACTGGGAGCTCTTCCAGTGGCAACAAATCCCAGCGTTTTGGTACAGTATCAGTGTGGCAGTGAGCCGCCTGCTGGCTACTGACCAGGACAAATGTCTGAAGCTCCCAGAGGATCCACCAGCCCCCTCAGCACAGACCAAGTCGGTCCCAAAAACCTCCAAATGTCTCCAACAAGCTGAAACTGACTAAAGACCAGATGCTCAGGATTCTTTTCTTTCAGGATGGAAACTTTTTTTTTCTTTATATATGCCCGTATACTTGTATGGCTGTGATAGCTATGTCAGAATGAAGACACAGAGTGGTTTACAGATTATCTGTATCTCATTACTCAGTGTCATTATACAGCCATCTCCTTTACCACATCCAGCCGGTGGTTATTAGCATGTCTGCTAAAAGCTTTGTCCCGTTCAAACATTTCCATATGTCGTCTTTCAGCCTCCTCCTCTGCAGCTGTGCGTGGCTGAAGCGTCCTCACCTTTAACTGCTGTGTGGGAGCCGTAAACCTTGATAGAACCTGCAGGTCTGGCTTGGAATAACACTGCTAGCTTTAATGAGGTTAATAAAAGGCCAACGGGGTTTTTAGAAGAGACAGGAGAAGGTTGGAGCCCGGCTTCATGTGTTCAAGGATCATTAGCATTCGACTCACCAGGAACCTCAACAATTTACCATACAAAAACAATGACTTAATTCAATAAGTGAAGCTGTATCTATAAGACCTGAAAATAAAAGCCATCAATGCACTCGCATCTTGCACTGAGATGCATATCACAATTATCGACTGTCACAGACAAAACTTTTGTCATCAGGAAAGAGCTGCAAAATTGAATCAGTCTGAGTTTATTCCGTGTGGAAACCTTATGTACCGTTCTAACCAAAGATGACATGTGATGCGATAAATGTAAAGCAGTGTCAGAAGTTGTCATAAAAACGATTCAGTGTGACTGCTCCTGCAACAAAAGGTCTTATTTTTCCACTTTTTCTGAGCTATGATCATGTCTTAAACACTCTGCTTTCCTTCATCCTCTTCATTCTGTTCTGAATCCAGAAGTGCTCACACTAGCTAGACTGATCTCTCTACCAAAGCTTTCTGATGTGATACTGCTCCAGCTTTTAGTTAGTGTTGCATTTTAAAATTGTATAGTGTGACACAGGGTTAGTAGAGTCAAAATCTGTTTCATTGGAGGCCAGTAGGTGTGGCACATTAAAGTCCTACATGCATTTTTAAGACTGTTATGGTCTACAGGACATATTGCAAATAAATAAGCCTCATGTGACTTATTGTCAGACTTGGCTAACTAGGATTCTGCAAAATCTTACATATATTTATACATATACATAGGTGAACAATGCCCTTGCTTTGACAAGTTGCATGCTGGCATAAATCATTTATATACAGTAATATATTAGCACGTCTGCTAAAAGTTTTGTCTCGTTCAAACATTGACACGGACAAGACACGAAAAGCACAGATCAGATTTTTTTAAGAGGCATTTTTCCAAGAATTGATTAATTATATGTTACCTGCAGCAGATAAGCATTCATGTCTTCTGGATTTTCCACCAGAGGCTAAAGCAGGTCTGAGACCGAGGTTTTCTACTACACTTTGAACAATCATTATGAGATACAAAAACAAATACATTCATTTGATTCATGTTGTTGTTGCTAATAACAACATAAAAGTAATGTGGTGAATGAGTCAGTAACCTGTCAAGAAGAGGTATGCCAGTATTGGCATACAACTAGTTGTATGAATGAGTGTACTCATCCATCCACAAGGTGGTGGTCTTTGGACTTCTGTTTTGTTAGGCGTTTTTTTTTTTTTTTTGTTGTAAAGATTAGTTACACTTCTATTGCAAATGTGCGTAAAATTCTGTCAATATTCCGGTAGGAAGAAAACAAAAAAAAACAAAACAAAAACACAATTTCACAATTGCGGTGTTTCCATTAAGTCTGTTGAAAAATGTGTAATGAAAAAACATGCCGTACCACCCTGCTCCTACCACTTCCTGTCGTTTTCTTCGTCTTTTCTGCCAGCATTAACATCGGGTTGTTGATCTCATAACTTGTGATGCAAAAAAAAAAAAGTGCTTCCATTGCAATTTTACAAAATACAGTAGTTTAGATACAATCCCCCCACCCCCCTCCCAAAAAACACCTCATCCTAGCTCTTTGTTTTTTTAATCAAAACACTTGAGTGTTTTTGAAATTGCTGTTTACATTAAGCAAATTTATTTTCTTAATTCCAATTTGCACAATACTTTGGTCAATGGAAACACTGTGACTAACTCTAGATTTCTCCACTTTGTTTCAGACCATCTCAAAAAATCTGCTTGTTTCATCCCCTAAAAAAAAAAAAAAAAAGTATTTTCACAAAATCTATGCAAGAATGATCTACTCCAAGCACCTCCACCACTACAAAACTAGAATCACAGACATCAACATGCTGAGAGGAAATGGGTGTACAAGGAGCCAATACTCTCACAGCAGGATGCTCAGTGACTACTAAACGGCATAGACCAAATGTGGGTGTCAGAAGGTCTCAGTAGCAACATTAGCATGAGAAAGTAAAGGGAAAACTAACCTTAAACTCAACCTTTCAGCTAATGAAGTGCAGGTAGGAGCAGCAGACAGAGAAGTGGGTTTGTCTGTCTGGATCTCCCAGAGTGGGAACCGAACCGAAGCAGAGGTCTGACTGAGCCGGAGGTCTAAGAAACTTCCAGTAATCCAGACAGAGGTATAATGTGATATTAGGCGTGACACTACCGGTGTTCTGTACATTCTTCGATTTAAGGTCAGACTCTCCCAGTGCCATGCAGGCCACAAGACTTCGTGATTTCATCAGTGATTCACCGCTCATGCAGAAAGTTCACCGAGATTCTTCTGCAAACACAGCTTCACGGGACCATCAAGGAGAAAGAAGAGGAGATGGGCTGGAGGAGTCTTTATGGGTTTTATTTGGAAACCTGAGTCCCTGCCGGTAATTGCCCACAATGACCGTAATCAAAAGTGATGGTCTGGCATTCTAATTTGCCCGGAGAGATTTCCACAATGATGGGGCTTTTGTCAGTCTATTCAGAAAATGCAGTATTACACACATTGCATTGATCAGAACAGGCCCTATATATCCTGTTGTTGTTCTGCTGTGGCTATGATCTCTTCAACTCTTACAGCGAGTGCGTTTGTTTAATTTACCTCTTTAGGACTGTTTCATGGTATAATCATCTCTATCAAGACCAACGGGCTTTTTGTGAACCTACGTTTGGTCAGAAATCAGTTTTTAGGGTTAGGATGTTGGTGTGAATTAAGTTTTAATGTGTAGTGCTCGTTGTTTACTGGTAAAAATTAAGATTAGAGTTGGTTAATAGGTTTAGAAAAAAATGGGGTTACTCAAATGGTAATGTAAGGGTTTGGGTGTGCAATGTTAAGCAAGTGTGACAGGAGGATACGGTTTCTAAGGAAAAAGTTTGTGCTTTTAGGAACTCTGGTAAGTTCCTAATTCTAGTTTTTTATTTGACTTCAGCTTATTTTAGTAACTTTACTCATGCCCGAGTCTACCATCCTAACCACTAGGGCTGGACGACATGGGTTTCATTTCAGCTGATATCAATAATTATTTGTTAGGTTTTTTTGCTTTAAATATCTGAAATACTGAGAGACTGGTGGTGTGACCTTTCCTGTTTTATCTACAGTTTCCACTTCACCCTATTGTTAATTTTTAAGGTGGGAAAACCTTAAACTGCTGCTGCGCAAATTACTCAACAGGTTGTTGCTAGGTAACTAAAGAGTGAGTGAGGTAGTTGATGCCACCAGCCTAGCTTACCTAGCGATGAGAAGTTGAGCAACTAAAGCATTTCCTCTGCCTACATCCCCCAGAATGCTGAGCGGTTTCGGATTGGAGTTCAGTAAAATTATTGAATATTTTATCAGCCATATCATCTACTGATATTTATTATGTCTGTCTCAATGAAAATTGTTATTGATTTATTGTCCATCCACTCAATTAAGCTCAACTTATTTGGTACCGTTGCTCCAACCTTAACCTCTAACCCTAACCTCTAACCCTTAACAATCCAGGTTTATGACAGGTCTTTGGACCCAAGCCACAATGGTTAATATACCAGACATTCTAAGTCCATAACATAAAAACGTACAAGCACACACATAGAGAAAGGAAAAAGAACAAAATTATGTGTCTGTCACATAATTTTGCTGTTAAACTGTAATTTTCCAGCGATATATTTCTCATTTTTCTGGATACAACTCTATAAAAACATTTGTCAAACATAGTCAACCGTTCCAATAAAAAATTCTGCCTGCCGATGTATTTTCTAAAAATACTGCACTGGGGTGTGGTTGTGCAGAAAACTGTGCTACTGAATGAGTTCCTTGCTGAGCGTCCCGTACCTGGCTCATGGCCGGCTCCTGTGGCCAGGGCAGGCATGTCTCCTGCCGACAGCTTCCTGGTTCCCCTCAGGCTGTGGAAAATGGCAACAGCGTGTCAGAGTGGTGAGAAACCCCAGAGAGCAGCTGGACCTGAAGACGGCCTTTATGCCATGGAGCCCTGCAAGGAAACAAGAGCCTGCTTGTCAAACAGCACATAATCTGCAGACATGTTAGGGGGCAATACAGCAGTATACAACCACAGACCAAAAAAAACAACAACAAAAAAAACAATGTGTTGCAAATTCATATGCTTTTAGAGGGGAGCCAAAGACTGACTGAGCATGTGCACATTAAGTTCAAAGTTGTTCCTGGATGTTTACGGTCCAACAGGTTTTCCCCAAAGCTGCAGAACAACTTGCTGCGAACATGAGTCAACCACACCTCGCCTGAACCCAAACACACATTCAGCTTCACACACTTCATTCAGAGTCCAGCAGAAAAAAGGAGAATCTTATCCACCGAGGAGAAGGAACTTGAGGATAAACTGACAGATGTGGAAACAGAAGAATCTGATGACCACTTCATAGTCTGTAACTGATTGAGATCCTTCCTGCAGCCAGATAATTGTGGCCACATTGACAAATTGTTTATAATAGATTCGTGGCTTCGTAGTTTGATTAACTGGAACTTCTAAAAATGCCGCAAAATACTAGAAACAGATCTGGTTAGCCTTAATTTCATCCGTAAAATTCTGCCCATCTACAGTCACGCAACCAGCCAAAAAAACACTATGTGGTAACGGGGAATGGAAAAATGGACATTGAGCTCTTTGCAGCATGCAGCTTAATGGTCCGTTATATGTTGACTCCTACATCAACGGCCCGGCTGAGCTGCAAGGCCTTGGGGTGCTTTTAGAAATTCGCCACATTTGAAGAACAAGTTCAAAGGGAACCCAGTCCATGGCTGAAGCTGAAGTCAAGTTCAGCTGACCCCAAACCATGCAACATATAAAAAGAAACATCCCAAACAACTGCACCATTTAACGTCCATTGGATCAATTAATGACTGTCTGTTGGTCTGTAACCTCTGTCAACCATAAAAACTCCAAAAAACATATACTCTACTGTAGAGAAGTTCCTGCTCAGCTGCTTGCTGTGACAGCTGGAGGAAAAATTGGGATCTTCAAGATGTGAAAAGTATTATAATGTGCATAAGAAATATCGAGGTGTGAAATCAGCCAGAACCTAATGGGCCCCTGATGGAACCTTTCAGAAAAAGCAGTTAGGAAAAGGATGAAGTGAGCAAGTGATCAAGTCAGTGGGTTGTTCTGGACTGAGATGTGCAAAGTATGGTGGGATCATCAAACAGGAAATAGTTGACAAACGGTTTTCCAATGTTAGATCAGAGTTCCAGTCCCAGCTTCAATTCCATGCCAGTTTGTGGTCCAGATTTCTTGGGTGTTTTAAACTGCTTTGCCTGAGCCTGAAGTGAAAACGGAAAACCTGATGAAACCAGAGTTCACTGCAGTTCAGGCCTTTGTAATCAGCGATAAAACAGGTTAAGAGGAGAGAAGGGCAGCTGTGCCTCAGGCCATGACTACAACATCCTGAACAAAGGACCAAACCTGACAGCCACTGAGCCGCTGCCAGGAGAACTGACCCATGTTAAATCAGTTCAGTTTTCCCCAGAGACACTCTGCACAGTTCTGTTGTAAACTTGGTGATTGGAAGGACAGACTTGGAGAAAGACAAAGACAGAGGACATGAAGAGTGGAGCAGTTTAATAGCTCTCTAATATCAGTTGGTCACTTTTAGTTTGACCACATAATCTTCAGTCTGAGGAAGGATTTGTCATCTCTGGTGGAGCTTTCTGAAGGTCAGGAGGAACGGTGCCGGTTCAGGAACACCTGGGACTTTTAACAAGACCCAACAAGATCATGATGGACGAGCTTAGAGAAACATTCTCCACCCTCATCACGCTCCAACGGTGTCTGCTCAGATCACACAGGATCAGATGGTCACTGGGGAAGTAAAGTCAATCTGCCATGTGGTATGATGGAATGGTATGTATAATTGGAAAAGGGTATTCCATCTTCTTGAAATGAAAGTCTTAGAAACAAATGAATCTGCTGCCATCTAGTGGGGAACTTTGTTTTTGTTTTTGATTTTTAACTGTAGACTTCAGAGCTCTCTTGTCCTAACTGAGACAAAACATCTTTTGGAGACACATCTGTTCCTGCTTAACCTTGATGTGTGAAACACAAGGTCTGATCAGTATTTAAAGAGAAAATAGCTCCAGGTGGT
>CAEFZY010072272.1:0-10381 GCA_903066815.1 Brachyrhaphis roseni
GATGCTACAGTTTTATTTCTCACAATAATAATTACCAGTCTAATGTATGGCTCTATAGAGTTCAATTTATAGCAAAATGTTGTGGGTTTTGTCAGCTGAGTGCAAACTGATTCAGCAAAAGTGAATCAGGGCATTTTATTAGTGATGCAATGCCTTGAGAGCCACACAAACACACAGATCCACACACACACGGACATAATCCCCCCTCATTAGGTGTATTGTGGAGATGCTGATGTAATGCAAGTTAATCTGTTGGCCTCTGGTTGGCTCTGTGGCCCAGTGGGGGATTCTTTGTGTGGGACATTACCCTGGCCCCGCCCCCTGGAGACAGGTTCATTAAGACTGACGTTGATACCCAAGTACTCAGAGCCTTTGTGTGTGAGCGAAACAGTGTGTTGTCAGTCAGCTGTAGCTGAGGCAATGCAGAGCAGAGGCAATAAAGGAGCTGTTTTCCCAGGCATGTGCCTGAGCTCACGTAGGCCTCAAATCTTGACTGACAAGTGGAGGTGTGTGCATCAACATGTCTTTGTGTGTGTGTGAGAGAGAGTTGAAGCATCACTGTAAAAGCACGACATGCTTACTCACTTAATCTGAGTTTTTGATGCCTCTGTGCACTGGAGCCATGTTTGTCTTAGCTGTTCTTGTTCTGCACATAAATCTAAGATGGTCTTTGTGAGATTGAGTAACTCTGAGTTTCTGCCGGTACAGGTAAACTTAAAACTCAGTTTATGTTTTTGGGGGACATAATCTGACGTAAAGCATCTTCAGCTAATAAAGTAAACTGCAAAATCAGGTAGTTAGTTGCCTCAAAGAAAAAAATCTCCACCTCAACACATAATTTATTTTTTCTTTCCTCAGCTACAACCAGAATCATTCGTTTTAAGTTAATTGGTGATTTCCATTGAAGTGGGTGTGTATGTGTGTGTTGTTCCTGTGACGGACTGGCGACAGATCCAAGTGTGTACCTCACCCCTCTCCCAATGACAGCTGGGATAGGCCGCAGCCTGCGTGGTTGTTTTAGCTTTTTGTTGGAGCTAGATTAACCTTCAGCCTCAAAGAAGTTTATAAAACTGTCATGATTTGTTGATACTAGTGGAAACAAGACTAACCATGTTTGAAAAAAAGAAAAGAGCTTTTTATGAAACACATTGAAAGAACAAAAAGGATGGGGTGGGAAAAAACTGCATGAATTTTCTTTGGGGTGATTTTCTCTAGGCTCTTTCTGTCATTTCCACTACAGGAACCAGAATCAAATCAGAAAACTGGAAATTTACCCTAGGAAACAGTGAGTAGGACAATTTGGATAGAAGCTGAACTGAAAGTGGAACTTACCTATTATAAGTCCTAAGTAAACTGCAAAGTGGAGCTAAGTAGTTGCTGTGCAGAAACCCCCAGCATTTTGCTTGTCACCAGTTCATATAATCCTCTTCTCTTCACAGTTCCTGTTAACTATAAATTACACAAGAGACGTTCTTTATTCTTGTTTGCAAACAAAACAATTAGATCCAACCGACCATGCTTCAAATCATAGTGTTTTACATGGTTTGCATACAAAAACTTTTATAAAATACAACAACGTTAGTGGAAAGGAAAATACAGATTTCTGCTTTCACAACTCCATGACGTTGGACACACAGAGGGTAGAGTTTCCATCTCAGCTTTTATAATAAAATGTAACCAGCAAAGTTAAAGTATTTGAAATTATTTATGTTCGGAAATACAGATTAAAAGAACCACAACTGCCCGCTATTGTTGTTCTTTCAAAGATTTTAAGTTGGTATGATGCATAAACACTGCTGCAGCATGAGTGTGAAGTTATTCTTCCAAAATGACACATCTTGTAGGTTTTATTTTATAAAGCTCTGGTGCTATTGCAAACCTTAAAGGGGACCTATTATAGAAAATTCACTTTGTGCGTGTTTGTTTTCTTTCATGTGGAACACTACTGTTTCTAGAAACAATCAAAGTCCTCAGTAAAAGCATTTTGCTGTTTTATGGCAATATGAAAGTTGTCTTTTTGTGTCTAGAAGAACAAGCTGTTGTGACAATTTCCCGGATATTAAGTCACAATCGGTGGAGACTGCACTGCTACCTAGCTCTGCTGCCTAGCAAACCCAGTCCAACTCACCTAGCAACCCAAGCGGAGGTCAAGCACTTTTGGTCAGCTGGTTTTACTGTTGTATGCATTGTATAATTGCTGCTGGAAAAGACAAGTGTTTTGTTTTTTACTTACCATTCAGAAACTGCTCCTGGATCCTTGATCGTTGTGCAGGAGACTCCACTTTTTCTGCTTCTGGGTCTCACTCAGGTTTCAGAGATGGATCATTCTACAATTGTGCATCTGTCTGCAGCCATTTTCACGGATATAAATGCCAGTGTAAATGTTGGGGAGAGGGGCGGGGGTGACCAGCAGCAGCTTGTTTGGATTTAAAGTGACAAGAGGCTCTGAAAATGCTCAGTCTGAAAGAGGCTCAAAATAGGCAGAACTGAGCAGGTTAAATTTCATTATCTGAGAAAGATTTGATGCAAAAAGTGCCATAAATGCCTCTCTGTGCCTGGAAAATATATGACACTGCCCATTTAATAGATATAGTGGCTAATTAGCCACAATTAGATTATATGATTAGGTTTCGAGTGTTTTAATAAATTGTTTTGGTGATGCCTTTAGTATTCTGGTTAAATGGCTCTGTTTTGTACCCCTAAATGGAAATGCATTTAAAAACCAGCCAAGGTAATTAAAAAAGTTCTGGGAAACTACTCTTGTTCCTAAAAAAAAAATAAAAATGTTTGTGCAGTAAAAAATGCGCTTTTCAATAAACTTACCTTTAAACTGTGCTTCTTTGTCAAATACATTCAGAAATTACTGTATGTCAAAATAGGCAACTGTTTTAAGTGTCAAAAGCTTACTAAATCATCATTGCTCCTCTTCAAGCTGGTAAATGAAGCAGTCCCTCTGAAGTTTTTTTTTTAAATCATTGATTCACTTTAGAACTGTCCAAAAGTAAATATTTAGTGATGTTGCTTTAGTTTTGCTCTGATCAGCTTTTATTGTAAGCATAACATGAAAACTAAAGGAAAATCTATAATTTTCTTCAGGCAGCCCTGCAGGCACTATCCCCCTCTCAACCCACTAACTTAAAAATAGGACTGGGATTATTTGTGGGTCGTTGTGGTTTTAGCGTGTGAGACGGAGTGTGTGTGTGTTTGCTTCCCCACCCCCCTTACAGCCAGCAGCGTACTTAGCACGGGCTTTAAATAGCTAACTCAAATAAAATGAGAGGAGACCAGGGATCAGAGGCTGAGAGAGACTCTGTGAGGGAGGCATTCCCAAACGGAAGCCGGCCTTTGGATTTCCAAACACCATTCGCAGCGAGTAATGCCAGGAATGTGATGTTGTCCAGAAGCTCTGGCCGGCGGCTGTGAAAACCACCTTGCCACCAGGTGCTGGTGTGCTGTCTGACAGGAAGTGCAAATGGAGGGGCAGAAAATGGCGATAGGTGACTCAGCAGATTGAGGACAGACTCAGGCTGTGTGAGGGGGGAAGGCAGAACCTCTATCAACCCCGAGAATCTCTGAACCCTGTAAAGGCAACACGACTCCCCCTCCGAAACAACCTCTTTCCCATCCTCTAACTGCTCTTCCTTCTTTTACACACTGTGTTAAATTTCTATTCTTTCTCATTCTTTTTACCTTTTGACGGCCTTCTTTGTGTTCAGGCTGTGGGAAAGTTTCCCGTAATGGTGAGGTCATCCACCAACGAAAGCTACCCCCACCCCTCATTTGCGCGCACACACACACACGCATACACCATCACTGCACACCCCCCTTGTCCATGCTGTCCCCCGAAGGCCAAGCAGGACTGGAGGATACCAATACATCCCCACATCTCTGTCCCACTTCCAGATCCCCAGGGCTCCCTGCAGAGACCAGGATCCTGGAAAAAAAAAGCCTCATTCAGAACTGCTATCTACTGATTTGGGGACAGATGTCCCATCACTCAATCCGCAAGGCACCTGCAGGATGCATCAGGCATTAAACTCCCAACCCCCATCATCTGTCATGTGCTCCAGAACATTCTCGTTATCACTCACACACAAACATGAAGACAGTCTTTCTGGTTTTGCTTAGGAAGCCTGTGGTTCTCTACGCATGAGCAGGTTCGTCCTGATTCTCCTCCTGCTGGTCCTTGCTATGAATCCATAGTGGCTGCAAACTACAAACCAGGAAAAAAGTTAAATACATTATAGTTGTTTTAGTATGTGCAAATAGTGGCTTCTGACTGCCATCTGTTGGTAAAATTGTAAATTACAGCACTCTATTAAGAAAGAGTTCACATAAAACTAACCAAACAGCAATTTCAAGACATTTTATTTCTATAAAAAACCAAAAAAACCAATCATATCCATATTTTATGGTTCGCACATTTTCCTCTCCAAGATCCCATGCTTTTTTGGACTCAAATGTGAGTATTTTCCTTGATTTTTGATCTTTGACAGTTTAAATTAGTATGCTCATTTAGCCCTTACATTTACACGTTTTCTTTTGAATTTATCACGACATTAAACCATAAAACTCTAAGATAAAATATTCCCTGCTAATGCCCACTGGCTCATTCCGCATCATTTATTGGATTGAATAATCAATTGGTCAACCTTGGTTTATAGGAGAACCACACATGAAAACCATGTAAATGGTCTGCACTTGTACAGTGCTTTATCAAGTCCTAGGACTCCAAAGCATTATACACTGCAGTCATATAACTCATACAGACATTCACACACTGAATAGAGCAAGCAGACAAGAAAATGCTGCCAAGGACACGATGACTGAGAAGATCAGAGCGGGGGTTTGAACCGGTAACCTACCGATTACAACAGCCTGGCACTTCCTCCCAATGCTGGTCATCAGCTTGGTCACACATTTCTGTGGAATGGCGCAACATTCCTCAACCAACATTTGTCACACAAGTCTACCAATGTGGCTGTGTTGGTCCCTTTGGCATGAAGCACACACACAGGTTAAAACCACAAGTGTTTAGTGGGGTTGTGTTGAGGATGGCTGGCAGTGCATTGTGTCCTCTTCACTCCCAAGTTGTGAAGGCCCAGTTTCTGCTAAACCTTATTCTGTCGAGGTGAGCATTGCTAACTTGAAAGATGGAGTTTGGCACTGAAGAGTAGAGATCTAATGTTGCTACTGGTGGCACAGTACAGTCTCGATATTTTCTGCATTGAGATCATAGCCATTGATGACTGGCCTTATATTTCCACTAGGAGAGATGCTGTCCCATATCATGACACTGCCTCCACCAAAAGCAGTTTGGAATTGGCAGGAAAAATTTGCGAAGACTTTTTGCATAGCCCACATACTCAAATATGTTGCTATAAATAATGCTGCAAATGATAAATGTGTAGTTCAACACAATTATGAATTACAAAAAAAAATGAGAATCAGACTAGAAAAGGGAATAAAACAAACTTGTATTTAGATATTAGGAACATATATATAGTACAAACATATCGTAGAACAATAAAAACGTGACAGTTATATGAAATCCTAATGTACAGTATGTGTTAATACACAAAATAGCATGGTAAAAAGATTTTTAAACATCTTTAATGAGGGATGACTATTGCAATACAGAATACATCTTGAGTACAACCACACCGTTGCTTTTCTGATGTTGGTTGTTATTCATTTTGATTGAAATGAATTGTCCTGTGGTTACCAGAAAGCTGTGGTTAGAGCTGCAGATCTGTTTATGTGCCAAAAACTCTCAAACTGAGGTACAAATTATGTTTTAATGTTTTTCACTACTGTATAGAATTAATGTCAATGTTATAAAAAAGTACATTTTGGTGAAGAGACCTTTGTTTTTAATTTTACAAAAGCTCAACAAAGAAACCTGACAATTCAAATTCAGATTAAAATCTTTCATCTTAGGTATTTATATATTTTTTTGTTTAAATATTCACTGATAATTTGGACAGAAGTGTGGAGCTGCCACTCAGGTAAAAGAAACATGGAGCTATCACTTATTTTCATGTTTTTATCATCATGTTATAACAATTTATATATAACACTTTTTAGCAAATTTTACATGGACTAACAGAATAAATTATACTGTACAAATATGAAAATTATATTGCTAGAACTATATGTTTATAAATATGTAGCAATAAGAGGATTATTATTATTGTTAAAACATAACAATTAATTCCAGGTATAATTAAAATAAAAGGTAGTTCAGATCTGTTTTTTCTCTTTTGTTTTCCCTGAGTGGCAGTTTCATACACCTGGAAAAATATGTTTTGAACACAATAAAAATGAACAAAAATATGTGTAGCCAGGAATGACAAATCTTTTGAGGAAACAAAAGATTATTTATGAAATTGTAGAAAAAATATACAATACGGCAGAAAATGTAAAACTGAGGATCTGGGACAAAAAGTGACAACTTGATGACTACACCCACTTTTATTATGTCATTAATGTAAAAACTAATATAATTTTTGTAAGTTAGTTTTAAGAAATACATTTTTTTATTCCTTTAAATTATAAAATAATTTAAAAGTCTGGAAAATCTTGCCTATACTTTCATATTCTGTGTTTTTTCAAAGCTGGAAGGCACGTCAACACTTTACTTTGCAGACCGTCTATCCAACAATGTAAGAATAATGATATCAGAGTCTTGGCTCCCTCCTCTGGAAGCATCCCGCAGTGCAGGCATAATTCCTTTTGCAGAAAGAACCAACAGAATCCAGCGTGGAGTGTCAGGGATACAAGTTTTTTTTGGCTTTTCGACTTAGCCATAATTGTGAAGTGACTCAACAACAGGGATTTGATCCTTGCCCCAGGTTGTCTTTATGCAGCAGATCATCTCCTTGTCCCATCACTTTTTGTGAGATCCAATCATGACTTTTGAGACAAAGTTGACGATGGCACTTGCCGGCTGCTCAGGGTCATGCTCAGCAAACAGATGGCATACATTTTCAGTTTCACTTTGAGATTTTCTGGCAACAAATCCAAAAATCCTGGAAAGAGGAAAACAAATGATTAACTTAAAATAAAGGGATTGTGTTGTTTTGTGTTTGTTTGTTTGTTTTTCAGCAGTGTACAGTATAATATAAATAAGCCTGCAATGTTTGCAAAATTAAAAACAAAAAAGAAAATCACTCCTCTACCCGCCTGATGACATAGAAAAAGTAGCTACTCTGAAACAATTTGCACATGAACAGACAACTGGGCTATGTGGCACCACATTCGAGTTATGTTTATATTAGTTTAATGTTTTATACATGAATTTCTGATCTGATAACTAAAGCTGTCTAAAAGGATTTAACATTTAGGTAAATCTACAACTTGAATAAAGTCCCAAAAAGTAGTTCAAAAACAATTTCCTTAATAATTCAAAAGAATTAGTGTGTCAGATCACATTAAGAATCTTATTTCTAAATGTCTGCCTTAATTATAAACCAACAACTACTGGTGTCAAATACTGGGATTGACTCATACTGTTTAAGGAACCTTTGGTTACTGAAAATAAACCTTTGCTTTCATTTGAATTATTGCTTTTGTCTTTGCTTTAAAGATTAATTCCTGGTATAATAAATTAAAATCATTTAAGAGTGGCTAAAGAACATCAAGCTCAAAAATGAGAAATAAGAAAACCCCGTATGAAGGCAAAAAACAAACAACATGCCACATTCTCATCACAAAGACTTGTCAAGAATAAACTTACTTGGCTGTGGAGACGCTGTCTCTTGTCCACCTATTTAGGACAGAAACCACGATTGACATCACGAATCATAGAGATGGATTACAATGAAATTAATAAAGCATCTAGCATTGTGTAGCATCGTGTACTATTGAAATAACTGAATTGTTACATTAATTGAAGTAATAAAATGTATGTTCAACATGATGGCACAGCTTCAAATAATTTCTTTGTTAAATTTTTTAGCCAGGTGTGTTTCAAATCACTGAATTGATTTGCAGCTATTTATTAATTATCAGTGGCTGTTATTAACTTTACTAACTGGTGAAAATTTTAGATATCATTTGGAGGTCATGGCTGCTGTCAGGCTGGTGAAATTACTCACTTCCTTCCCTGTGGGTCCAGAGAACAGAATATAACTGTGTTCACAGTGTAGTGTCTCCTGAAGAACAACCTACAGGGTCAAAAACAGCAACACATCAGATTTTTTTTTTTTTTGTAGTTACCTTAATCTGAGTTTCTGTGCACCCTTTATGAAAACCCAAAACTATGAAAATTAAGTACAACTGTACAAAAAAAACCTCAATATGTTATCACATAACACATATAACACTGTAAAGTATACCATACCATAATATACTATACTATATATATTTTAAACATTGTAGTCTTACTTAGCAAAAATAATCAATAAATAAATAAACCATTTAGAACTAGCATTTTCAACCATGACAGTTTAGTATTTTTAAATGTTGATCTGATTTTTACCTATATTAACAATTACGTGCCATTCAACATGAATATGTGAATACTGAATGAACATATTAAGAATAAATATTGAATGAATATTCAATATTCTTTCAGTTGTCTTATGGAAGATAACTGAAAGATTCAAATGAAAGTTGTAAATCACAAAATAAAATCAAGAAATAGTTAACTTTGGGACAAAACATGGCAAAACCTTTCAGCAACCAAGCCATTTACTTATTCCTAACTGTTACAATTCTATTGTCAAAATGTTGCCAATCAAATGCTCACTTCCTCTGGTTGTCTGTGAGCGTTATTCCCTGAGCCGACACTTTGAAGTGGACCACGGTGGAGGGAGGTGGAGGGTCCATGGAGAGTGTCAGTGTGGTTGCCTTCTGGACCGCTTGCTGACCCGTCAAAGACTCCAGCTCCACAGAACCCAGGAACCACACGTTACACGCTAACACCCAAAAACACATCAAATGAGTATTTCACCAAAAATAGGCACTGACGTCTGTTACTTTAAAATACTATTTTATTATCAGTAAATGTTTTACCTGCACCCTGTTTGAGAAGTTCAGCTGCTGAGTTTGTTGTTGTCTGCGTCGAGGCGTCGTTCAGCTCCTCTAAAGGATCTATTGGGCATAAACAGCAATGATGTCACACATGAGTCACAATAAAGCATAAAGGTCAAGAAGAAATAAAATAAACATCATTGAAACTGATTAATTGTATTCTGAAAAATGTCTTAGGAAATGTACCTGTCTGGCAGGAAATCTAACATGTTTAATGTGTGATAGAATTACTAAAATTATTTCTGGTTTCTGTAGGCAAACACATCTTTAGTATGTTTGTTAAAATGTGTTAAATTAAAAGTAGAGCACAGAAGTTATTGTTAAATTAAAAACATAATAATAAAATAAGGAAGCACTCTACTTCCTTAGAGTGCTTTTACTCATCATCACCATCAAAGATTACATTAGATTACAAACTAAAATGTAATCTAAGTTTTTGACTGAGACAGAGAAGGTAAACTCTCAGCTCTACCTTCAGGATAAATTGTGAATGTTTACCTCTATCAGGCAGGATGAGTTTACAGGGCAGAGCCAGAGGGGTGATGGAGTGCTGACACACCAGAGCTGTGAGGCTTCCTGTCACAGGAGTGAAAAATTCAATGTTATTAAAACATATACGAACAGCTGCAATTTGTCTTTACCACCAGCAGAGGGGGGTATAAAACCATTACGAAATCTTGCGTTAAATCTGTAGCTATTATTATTATTATTATTATTATTATTATTTCTTTATTTAATAAAGTACATAGTGGGAAAAAAAATCTTGGAAAATTATTTTCACCAAAGTACGGCTCATTGGGGCAGCCTTTAAGACGAACTCCTTTAGGTGTACACTCAATCAGGAAGTGCCTCACTAGCTCGCTGGACAGATCTCCCACTGAAAACAAAAACAAAGAATTTAAGAAGAAAAAGAAAACTACATGTACAAGTGAAATTGTTATGTTAACTTTGACATCTTAGAACATATTTTTTCAATGTTTAAAATAATAATTCTCATTAAACTAAGAAGCTATAAAAAGTGGAAGCTGCTGAAATTTCCGGAATGAGTTTTCTTTATTTGCCATATTTCAGGAGTAACGGGGCAGATATTTTTAAAGTGGTCAATAAAAACTGAGTAGAAACATGTCTCATAGTCTGATGAAGACAAACTTTAATGTTTGGGTCACAATTTCTACTAGTACCTTGTTGTACAAACACAAAAGATCGCCATAGCCACACTCAAACATGGAGGAGGCAGCATCATGCTATGGATTTCCATTAGATGGGACAGTGTTTTTGTTGTTTTTCTGTTGTCAAGAAGGATGAAATCACAAACAGCTTCAAATATGAACAAGTTTTATTCCAA
>CAEFZY010072289.1:0-14977 GCA_903066815.1 Brachyrhaphis roseni
CCTCTGCCTCTGTCTCGCTCTATGTCCCCTCCCCTAGCAGAAACCGGGCAATTCCTTCACTTTTTTTTTTTTTTTTTGCCTTTTCCCCTCACAAGCCCCACAGTTCAATATTCCACTCTGGGGCTCATATCCCGTTTCAAATTGCCGGGCTCCTCGACGCTGAGGCACTCCGAACTGTTGCAAGGTACTGGTTTCTTTATTAATCTTACCATTTGGATATGAAAGGGCTTTGATTGAGACCTTTGTTTCAGGAACCCCGTTGTTTTGTGGCGATTATCCTCTCACGCACGGCTGCTTTCAAGATTAGGACCAAAGAACCAGATTAGGATGCGCAGAAGCTGCGGAAAGTTTAATGTTTGACGCCTGCGAGTTATACATTTTATTGCTTGCTATAAAAACACGCAGAAAACGCGTTCACAGTTCAGCTGCTTAAATATATATACAATTTTTGTTTGTAGTTTTATGGCTATCTTTCAATTATTTTTTCAGACATTTTCTTCTGTGTGGGAATATCTTGTGTTTTATTGAGTTGGAGAGGATGTTGCGCTTTTCTTCATTCAAGGAGTTCGGCTGGCATTCTCAGATTATTATTTTTTTTAATATAATACTCTGTCAGATTTCGGCAGCAGAAACTTTTTCTGACTCAAATAGTTTTTTTTTGTGTGTAGCAGATGATTCGTTTATCTCTCCCTGATTTTTTTTGTTTGAGGTTGTCTGCATCTCATACAACCGAACCACTGATCCAACATTAAATGTTGGGAGATGCCCACAGAAAATAGCTTTGCTGCAACAATGCTCATTAAGAACGGATCCTTTCCCTGCCTTAATTTGACAGTAGTTCTCCTCAGTCGGGTCATTGATCATGCATTTCTTTTGTTCGGCGCTGATCCCGCCTCCATATAACGTCCTGACTGCAAGCTGAAAGCATTTGTTTCAGATTTGAGGGGATTTAGAGATAACTTTCACTTGTAGAGGAAGCATTAGGAGAGGCAGCACAGACCACCTCAAAGTTTTGATTTCGACTTACATTTATTGAGTATTACTAAATTACTGCAGGAATCTGAATTATAATTATGGTCACTTCTAATTTTTTATGCTTTACTATAAAATGCCCTGCTAATCTAGTCGCTGTGCTTTAGTCCAGCCACATATGTGGCATAGGCTCCTTTTTGGGGGGGATGGAGTTTGGATGTGCTGAGGTTGTATATCATCAGGGGCCCACATTGTGCAGCTAAAAATGCAGTTGAATGTCGAGGCAGGAAAGAGGGGGGGAAAAAAAACTTCATGGCTTTCAGTGCAGCTGGACCAATAATATCTTTCATTTTAATGTAAGATGTTAAAATTTAAGACATAATGCAGTTTAGTTAGGGTTGTAAAACAATACATTTACTGGCTTTAGTGGACAAATAAAAGACTTCTCTGGCTTGTTTGGGTACAGTCCAACAATTTACTTCCCTGATTTCAACTGTTTTCAGTTTGTGAAGGTTTGGATCAAAAATAATGGAACAGACTAAAGATGGCTATAAGGCTTTTATAGTCAATAAATATCTGAGCCAGATGAGAACAAAATGGCACTTTTTGACACCCGGGAAAACATTGTGTGTGGTAGAAAACTAACAATCTGAACAAACACCAGATGCCACCACCGTCATGAAACATGGCGGTGGTGGCATCATGATGTGGGGATGCTTTTATTTAGTTGGAAACAAGAATTTGGGTTTAGTTGATGAAATGAGAAACAGAACTAATACTGGAAGAAAGTCCACAAAATATTTGACTGCGGCAGAGGCTCACGTTCCAACATGACGATGACTCTACCTACACCCAGAGCTTCAGGGAGTGGTTTAGAGTAAAACATCTGAATACATTACAGTGGCCCAATCAAAGTTTAGACCTAAATCCAAATGATAATCTGAAGCCAGACTTTGAAGCATTTGATCTCAAGTCAGTCTGAATGAACTAATTTGAAGACAATTAGTGTGTAGATTTTCAAAGCTGGAAAATACTCAGCAAAACGTGGTCCTTCAAAGTCTTGACTGAGGGGAACTGAATACAAATGTCAGCAAAAAAGGTTAAAATCTAATCCTACATTTTCACTCCATGC
Source organism: Brachyrhaphis roseni (assembly GCA_903066815.1). NCBI lineage: Eukaryota > Metazoa > Chordata > Actinopteri > Cyprinodontiformes > Poeciliidae > Brachyrhaphis > Brachyrhaphis roseni. Next base: position 2,105 of record CAEFZY010072289.1, read on the forward strand.
CACAATTATTTTATTCTGTGTGTTGGTTTGTTACATTGACTAGAAATAAATTCAGAAACTGAGGCTTTATGAAGCACATAAACTCTAAATGTAACTCAATACATTGGTTTCTCGAATATGCTTTTCATTGTTCTTGGTTACATATGACTCACCTGGGTGAAATTAATTAAGATAAATGAAGTTGGTTTTATTTATATAGTGCCTGATGACAACTGATTTATATTTATCCAACACAGGAGAAGCAGGTCCAGTCCACGTAAAGTCCAACATGGTTCATATTCCATTCAGATGCATCCAGTTCACTAGATTCCAGTTAGATTTATCCAAATAAATTCATATTAATCTAATTACAATATTATGTAATTGAATCAATTTAGCCATTTAATGGCTCTTGTTAAAAAGTTATCTTTAAAAACTCAGGTGGTTGCGTTACTCTATAGCAAACCCTCATCCTAAACAAACGTTGGTGGACAGAAAAAATAATCTTAGTTGTTCATTTTACCATAAATTGCTTGACATCTTTGCCCCAGTTAATCTTTCTGGCTCTGCATTTAGTTCCCTGCTTTCTATCATTTTCAGTTAGTAAGCCTTTAAATATAAATAACTAAATCGACTGATTATACTGAAGCTTTGAGGAGGTAATGGGAATAGCATGACTTGCATAAATGTTTTCTTGTTTTATAGATATTAGGGGCCCAAATTTTTTTACCATAAAAAAAAAAATAAAATTTAAGAGAGAAAAGTCTGTTGGACAGATTTAGCAACTTGGCAAATGTCCTTTAATAGATGGTGCAAACTGAACTGTGCTCAGAATCGACTATTAAGCAAGGACAAATGTTTCGGCAGCCCATAAAATGTAAAAATAGAACCAAACAAAATGCATGTACCGGTAGTTTAATGGAGGTTGGAGTCATGTCTTTGCAGTCTAACTTTTCTTGATAGACTAACGATGTATTAGTCCAGATGGAGAGGAGATCCAACACTCTGCGTAGACTTGAGGAAACTCCTTAATACAAGTTCTGGACCCGTCGTTATGCAGTCTAAGAATCCTAAGTGAAACGTATGTTGAAGTTTTCCATTTTTAGAAAGCTTTTATGCACCTCTATAATCAGTATTCTGAAAAAAAAAAAGATCCATACAGAAGCAACTTTGGGATGTAATTTTAAATTAAGGAGGATGGCAGCTGGTGAAGAACTGATGTAGATAATTATTAACTGGTTTGACTGAAGGAAGTGACTCCAGTGGTTTACTGCTAGAATGTGATACTTATTAAGACTTTCCCCTGCTCCCAATCATTTCTGTCTGACCAAAAATGAAGATTTGTTTCAGCCTACATTCTAGTTTAAATCCATTTATACTCTTAATATGGTTAGAATAAGGGACTCTTCATTGTCTTCAGCTGTTACAGATTTTAAAACCCTGACTTAATGATCGGAAAGCAGTAGTAGTGTTTTTTGTCTGAGTTTTTCACTGCCTAATATTTTTTTCTAACCAAATGACTTCTTTGCTTTTTGCAGCCTAAAGTTGTTTTATTGAGACAGATTAAAAGAAATAAAAAAAATAATATTGGTTTCAGGGGAAATGCAAACTGGAACACACCACAAAGTTATTTTACTTTTTTACTGTTGGTTACCGTTCTGCTCTCTTGTGCTATTTGTGTTAACATTTGAAAAGCAATAAAAACTGAGGATCAACATGGTGGTGTCATGGTTAGCCCTCTAGTCTCATAGCAAGAATGCTTCGAGCTCAAATATCAGTTCCCCAGGAGTTTTTATTTTTTTTATTTTGAGAGATTCTTCTGTTACAATTGTGGCTTTTCTTCTGGTTTGCTGGTTTTTCCCCACAGTCCAAAAACATGCTTGTTATTTGGGAGAACACGAATGGCTCTTTCTCAGCAAGACATCCAAGAACATCTGTTTCATGACTAGTTGGCCTTTGGCCAGTAGTTATTTTTATTTAATCCTAGAAAACAGGACAAGTTGACGAATGTAGACTATATATTCTCCCTGAATTCAGTCCAAATCAAAACTTTTGATTGGACTGGTTTTGTTGACCCATAGGAGAAACAATTTCCCAGTTTATACCCTATGTTGCCATTTTGCCCCTTTCCTCTTCCATTGTGTTCCCTTAGACAAAAATTGCATAACTTCTATTATTATTTTAATCATTGATGTCTAGCCTGGATTAGACGCCATTCATTCATTTAGGCCACTGGAAATAGACACAGAAACAAAAAAAAAAGTCAATTAAGCTTATAAATAACCTGGATTTCAGTAAGCTCTTGACTGGTGTCTGAATAAATAAAACTCAGATTTTTATTAGCCTCTGAAGTGTTGATTAGTGATCAATCAAAATGCAGTTATGCAAAAAAATAAAATAAAAATGTGGACATTTATTTATTTATTAAGAATTGTTCATATATCCAGCTCTTATATTACCTTTTACTTATCTATGGAAAAGAAAGTGACTTTAAAGTGTACATTGCTTTACTAAGTAACCAAGATAAAATAAAACTGATGTCTTCTAGCTGGTGCTGATCACTTTGGCATCAGTGAGATGCTTCTTAAAGCAAACGTGGCCTGAGGGTTGAGCATCTTACTTCTTATATAAATGTCGTAATAAGAAACACAAACTTGACGGAAAACTGTGGGGTCCTCACGGCAACTCTGACCCATGCGGACTGTAAACGCTTGTAGTACAGAAGGGGAGGAATGGCGACACAGATGGTGAGGAGGGGAATTGGTGGGATAATTAAAGGTCCGTCAGAAATGCAGTGTGACTTATGCTTGCACTAGATAGCCTCAGCTTTGCATGAGGACGTTTTAAATAAAACATTTTCTCATCATCACATTCCTGTCCCCACTGATCAGCAGGGTGAGACCTACCACAGATTAACTCAAGTGGTGAACAAGGTGTGAAATATCAACAGGGATTGCTGTAAACATCTAAATACTGTTGCGACACCCCTGCATAGCGATGCACAATGAATGCATTGGCACTGCTGGAAGAAATGATAGAATCAGGAGGGAACACTTTTTCAGGAATCACCCAGGTTTTCTGACCTAAGATGAGGATTTGGACTCTCTAGGACATTGCTCTTACATCTAGTTTTTCCTGGTTGATACATGAAGCAAAATAAGACACACACCCACGCACACACACACAAACAAATACACGGCAGTAATCAGTTGACTGACAATAACTGATAGAAAGTGACTGTTCATTCACTCCATTAAGAAAAATATGTCTTGTTGATGATGAAACTATGCAAAATTGAATTAAATGCCACACAGCATCAACATGCAGTGCCTGCAGTCGGCACAGCCACCACATTTTATGGAGAGCATCTCTTTTCTGTCGGTCTTTCTGCCATCTTCTCTGCTTAAGATATTATTAGACTCAGGAAAAAGTCCCCACTACTAACATTTTCTTATCATAGGACGTCACGTCAGGTCTAAAGTGCTTAATGAATAGTTGATCTTACTCAGCTAAAAATTGTAGAATTCCAGGAAATCTAAGAATTTTCCTAAAATGACTTCAGAGAATCTTAAGATTCTACGGATCCAGATTTTATTCATCATGTTGGCAGCCTTTCATCTGCTTCTTTACCACCATGTTGTTTAGATAAAGGCCAGCGTTGTCTGTTTTTCCTCTTGTAAACAAGACATATGTTTTGAATGGATGTCTCCTGCTTTGATTTTTTAATGGACAATAAAAGAAAAATCAAAACACTAATTTAATGACTGGATAAATTGCATTTCTGCTCACATTTGGGCAGCTTGAGGTCATTCGATTCTGATAAAAGCATGTAGTTAACAATATTTTAGTCAATGATGTTTCAACTTCCTGCTTTCTTGCTATTCACCTCCATACAGTCACTTCAGTAGAACAAACTTTATAAGCAACTTCTTAAAAAACACTCAGCTAGACTAATTCTGGTAACATTCAATGAAACAGAATTGGTTGGTAAGTCCTCTGGCAGCTGCATCTGAGAAATGAGAATAAGACTTTAAATCTTTGGTACAATGTTTGGGCAGATAAAGGTGTTTTTTGCTTTGTGTTTTTCTCTTGCTGTGTGGTTTGGCTGGCTCTGATATTACTTTTTTATGTCCCATCAACTTGGGACTACCAGCTAAATCTGACCGTATGCTTTGTTTAGGTGTGGGTCAGCTGATCTACACGTTCCCATTTCAAATAAATAACTCAAACCAATCAAAAAAAAAACTGACATAAGATCAGGTTATTAAAGCTATTGGAAACTGCAGTTTCGTTGATAAAAAGAATGGATAAATTATAGGTTAAATAGCTCCACTTCATGAGCTAAAAAAAAAAAATCAGAAACAGAGAGGCTTAAATACTGAGGAGTTGATTGTTGATGAGATGCAGGTGGTTGATCACTTTTAGGTTGCAGCTGGGAGAAAAAAACAAACAGCTAAAGGCAAGATGGAAAATGATCACAGAAGTGGATTCTTCTTATTGCAGAGGAGTAGAACATGTGTTGATTTATTGTAGAAAATATATAGGAGAGAGGAAAGGAATGGAAAGGGCAATGAGGATTTCAGTAACTTTGGATAATTTATTAGGGAAGCAACAATCAAACGATGTAATTCAAGCACTTATTAAATATTTAAAAGATACAAAATTAGTTGAGAGGGTTTAGTATGTATGTGTGTGTGAGTGTTAAAGTATGCATATTATGTAGTTATTTTTAAGGTTACAAGATATATAGGATAAAATGAATTTCTGAATTACATCTCCGTCCAGTTGATGGCAGTAATACACTAAGTATTTAAACTGCCAGAAAACACTATAGAAGAAGAAAAAGAAGAAGATCACAGAAGTGGCTGAGTGGGGACTTAAATGATCGCAAACCAAAAGGCCAAGATTGATAAATAATCTAAGAGAGATAAAAATACAAATAAAATACAAGAAACAGAGCCCAAGCATAAACTAAAAGCAAAGGAATTAATCAATATGGCAAGACCATTTGAACAATTATGAGTACATGAAACTCATCAGTATGGAAAGATCTCAATAACTTTTAGTGAAAACTTCCAATCCAAACAAACCAAAACTCAAACACTCCTGGATCACGACGGTGAAAACACAAAGGATCAAAAAGCAATGTGTGTTTGCTTTAGGTAGGAGGATTATGTTTAAGCTAGTTGTCATTTAGGTGTGTGTTAGCTTGGCAATTGAAAAATAGCTTAAATAATTTGATTTTCAGAAAGCAGGAATTTTACCTTTGACATAGTTAACTTTAGCCTAAGTTTTTACCAACTGAGACACTTGTACACTTGATGTATCATCACTCTTTACTACCAAAATTAGTCCTCAAAGCCTCATTTTACAGATAATTTGCCACCAGAAATAGGTAATGTTATATCATATCTCTTATTAACTGCTATAAACCTGTCTTCAAAAAGCTGGTATGAGAGTTTATTTGACAGTGGGGATAAATCTGATCACTTCAAAAGTTTTTTTCTTTAAGAAGAGTTGAACTCCTGCACCACAAAGTGTAAGTTTAACACATCTGACATGTTTCATTATTTTTCCTCTTTCTTTCCAGCCCCTGCCCAGGAGTCAACGCCAGGCCCGGTCTGGATGTAGATTTGGTTCCTGCAGCTACATCATACAGAGAGAGAGCCTTAGCAAAGCCGGGGGAGCTCCAGCAGAGGGGATAGCCAGACCGACCAATGGGATCAGGGAAGCTGGCTCAGATGCTGCTGGGATGGGCGGCAGTGTGTCTCAGCGCCATGCAGGTGACTTGTGCTCAAACTGGAAGTGGACCTTACCAAGCTAACCGCTTCACCGGGAGCGTGGACCAGAGGGAAGCACAGCGAGTCCGGCGCCGTGGGCAGGACACCTTGAAAGGGTAAAAGTTGTTGCCTTTTTCAAATCTCCCATTTCTAATAGTGCACTTAACTAGCAGGAGAGATTTTTTTCCCTCTTGACTGGCTGAGCTTTTTATGGCTGTTTTTCTTGGACTCAAACTGACCTCATCTTACACTTATATATTATGATGCTGATTACTTCTGGACTATTTTCTCATAAACAATACAACCTTAACAGGCTGCTTTACATACTGAAACCTCCACATATATTCACTACAAATGAACATTTTCCTGGGTAGAAAAGAAAAGATTCATATAGACAGCACCCCTGAGTAAAAAGTATTCCCCACACTCCTGTGAGTGTATAAAAAATATTAGGTTGTTTTGGACTGCTGTTTGGTAATATTACAGGATTAGGTGTTTCACATTGATTTGAAAGGTGGTCTTGGGGATACATATGAATACATATTTCAAATATTTATTATTTTATGTGTGGGAAATACTGGGATCACCTCTCACCACCTGCGTTCTCCTCCAACCTCTTTGTTTCTTTTCACATCCAACTCTTTCACTTTGCGAACCAGCCTTAATCGGAGTGGTAGCAGAAAACACGTCAAAGTAGCAAAAAGTTCACATTTCCTTGGAAAACAAAGGATGCTTTTTTGGAGCCAGTTTTCAGCGTCCCCATCAGTTATTCCAATCAGTATCCCATCTGTCCCAGTTCAGGCTTCCTCCAGTGCCAAGCCACAGGAAATGAGGTATTTGTATCACCAGTGAGGGATATGAAAAGGGGCATTTGTTTCACGGCTCTAGGTGACAAAGCGCCCTGAAAGTAGAAGAGAGCAGGAACTGTATGAATGAATGCAAGGCAATGGCATCTTATAACATAGATAAAAAATTGACACAAGTCTTAAAATGTTATGTTCTTGTTCTGACTTCTTATCCTATAAAGGGACATTATTATGTATATTCCAGACACATAAAACCATTTAATAACACAATTAAGTAACTATGTAACCTTCAGTTGCTCTAAAAATGGTGTGTATATCAAACATAACTTAAAAAAAATTGAAATCTGTCTCTTTAAGAATCCGCTACGCTTTCCGACACTCTGCTTTCAGCAAGTCATCAGGACAGCATTCCTCTATTAATGGTTTGAAAACAGTTTTACCAGCGTCTCACTGAGAAGTAGCTTGTTTAATGAGCTCAGCTAAGTTAGCCCAAGTGTTTGTCTATTGCTGCTCCCACTAGTCTGAAGGAGCTGAGTGGGGGAGCTGAAATTGAAGGGGAGCTCTAAAGTGGAAGTTTGGCTGGGGACTTTAGCTCCAAGCATGAGGTTCTTTGAAAAGGCAGTGCTTGGTTACACTGGGGGAGATTAAATCATTTTTAATCTCATTTGAGAATTAAATCATTCCAGGATTGTTTCATGGAATGATGCATGAAACAATCAAAGCAACATTCCAGGCACGTTTCCGGTGAGAAAATAATGTTATAACATGACGTAAAGCTCAAAAAGGTACATTTTATATTCTGCCCCTTTAAGGTGAACTAAGCTAAACTAAGTTAAAGGCTTGACTTTTTGTTGACTGCAGGTTTTCATGGGGAATTTTCGTATGTTCACTGAAGTCAAGATGTCTCATCAAACTAATTTTATAAACCGAAAAGATCATCGGTCAGTATTACATGTAAAGTCTTCTTTCTGGACTTAGACATAAATCAAAATCAAAAATATTTTTGAAGGTTTTAGGAATAAACTTTTCTATTTAGTTCTTTTTCTGTTTATAACCACGACAGACGTATTACCTGTTAAACTATCCAGAGCTCTAAAGAGGGACCAATTTGGTCGCAAGTGCAACCTGATTTTGCAATAGCCTAGCCGAAGTGCAGGCCTAAATCTAACCGAGAATCTATAAGGAGGCTTAAAAATTTATGTTTTAGATGCTTTCAATTCAGTCTCCCTGAGCCTGGCTTTGGCTTTTTGGCCGCAAAATTACTTTCAGCTGCAATTGTCATAACAAATGGTTCTAAAAAGTATAAATTCAGTGAGACTGAATGCAATTGCACACCACAGCAATTTTTATTTGTAAACAACTTTGAAACCCCTGTCTTATTTTCTTCTGCGTCACAATTATGCTCTTATTTGTGCTATTGGATCACACAAGATTTCAGCAAAGTACACTGAAACCAGTGTTACATTACAAAATGTGAAAAAATAAAAATTGTACTACAATATTTTCTGAACGGAATTATTAATGGTTCTGGCCATGATGCACACATGTTTTGAAAATGACTTTGAAAATATATTACCAACACTAAAATGTTCTTTTAAAAAAAAGCATTTTTTGTTACTGTGAGTACAACCAATCAGAAATACTTAAAGAGAAGCTCTAAATCTTCTATCATTTTATTACATTTGCTTAATATTACTCAAATTAACCGGACAGAACCGCCCATGAACTGCTGCGCTGAGCCAAAGAACACAGGATTGATGCAATAAATTTACTCTCAGTTTCTGTGTGAGTTATTGCCGGAAAATAATCAGCATTTCTTCAGAACTGAGCGAAATTAGTCATCTACACGTGAGCCTGTTTCGTCTGACCAGAAGTCCTGAGAGAGTGGGAATCTCATTTGTAATGAATAAGTGTTTTGGCTGTTTGTTATGCTTTTTTTAATATAAGCCAAGGTTTTCTTTCCCAGGAGTTGTTGAATTTTTATGTGGCTTGTTCTCCCCAGCTAATCATAACCTCTGCAAACCCATGCTTGTACTTTCATCTGAGGGTTGCACACACACGGAGGACTATCAGCAGCTCAGTTTGGGTTTCTCAGGTTCTGTGTGTGGGATGTGGCGAGAGGTTGGTTTAATGATGGTCATTATTCTGGCCTTGAGCTCAGCTGCAGTGTTTATTTGCTGGCTGAAAGAGCGTATTCCCTGGTGTTTCTCTGGGAGCTCTGGATCTGATACTTACTGACTCTGATTTATTGGCTCTCACAGAAGGCTGCAGGCTGGCATAAGTCCACTCTAGGGTGGTATTTGATCAACCTCAGGCTGGCTTAATGACTTTCTGGGCTGCTTTAATCCACCAGTGATTGACTGTCTGCTTGTTAGAATGAGCGAGGAAAAGTGTGTGGCATAGGAAACAGTTTTGTTTTTTTTTCCCAACTACCTCCTTCTTGTTACTGGTCTCTTGCCAAAACAGAGAGAGAAAAAATCCATTGTTTGATAAGATCACATGAATATTGAGTTAAAAATCTGATAAAGTCCTGCTTTTGGTGCAGCTGCCTGTGTTTTTTTAAATTTTGTCCTTCTTGGCACTAATTTGCAAAGAATTGGCAGACAGTCAGCCCAAAGCAGAAAATTACATTTAGTCTCTGCAATCTCTTCCAGGATAATGTCACTATTCTCCTGAAGATTGGAGGAAAGCCTGAGTTTACAGTATGTCTTGTCAAATGTGATCAAGACAAAAAAAAAATCCTCTTTTCTTTGCTTCCCTTCTTCTGTGTGTGTATGCTTACAGTTAGATTTAGGATGGCTCTGTATGAAATTCTTATTATAATCTGTTTTCTCGGTGGTCGAGGGCTCCGTATGGTGTTATGATCCAGTCACTTGTGCGGTACCCACTGTTTTGGAGTTTCTTCAGTCTCTTCTTGATAAGGGCCGCGCTCCTTCAACGCTTAAGGTATATGTAGCGGCTATATCATCTAGTCATGCTGACGTTGATGGCTGTACAGTGGGGAGCCATAATCTGATTTCTCTTTTTTTGCTTGGTGCTCGTAGACCTGCTAACGGTTCTGCGAGCACCAGTTTGGGACCTGTCCTTGGTCCTCAGTGCTCTGTGCCACCCTCCATTTGAGCCTTTGGTTCAGGCAGACCTCAAATGGTTGTCATGTAAGACTGCTTTTTTGTTGGCTATTGTCTGAGCTAAGAGGGTCATTGAGCTACATGCTCTTTCTGTCAGCCCATCATGTCTCAGATGGAGTTCAGATGGCTCTGGTGTTACCTTGTGGCCAAACCTGGCGTTTGTCCCTAAAGTGTTTTCTCATACTCATTGTAACCAATCATTGAGACTGGCATGTTTTCAGCCTATGTCAGGGGAAGCTGGTGATAGTTCTGCGTTACTGTGCCCAGTGAGGGCACTGGAGGCATATTTTGCAGCCACTGCTGCTTTAAGACACTCAGACCCTTGATCTAATTGTGGCTGTTCTTGTGTTATGGGGGCCCTAGATTAGGTTGTCCTCTGGTTTCTCCAATAGGAGAAATAGCATCACTCCCATTGGATTGTGGATGTCATCTGCCACTCCTACGCTGCAGGGCACCGCCTCTGTCCAGTCGACATGCAGGCACACTCTACCAGGAGCGTTTCCACTTCCTGGGCAGCCTTAAGAGGAGTTCCACTGGAAGCTATATGTTTCTTTACTAATTTCATCTTTGAAAAAGTTAAATGCTAAATCTTCACAAATTTTATTCTTCCCTCGGGGACATAATTAATTACAATACTGAGACAGAAACTGTACACACAAAATATGTGATCTAGTTGGCAAACTACTTTACCATAAGAGCCCTAATTTACCATACAGCTGTTCTTCAGTTCTTAGTCAGCAAAGGCAAATGAACCACCGAATCAAATGACCACAATTCCCCTTCATTACATGGTTTTAAAAGCCACTTAGTGCCACCACATAACTGGACTGCATTCGGTTTGTTAAGCTGCTCTACTGTGCTTGGGTGTCTCGCTCAAGTAACCACAACGTCAAATCCTGCTCATTAAATGTTTGAGAGTAGTACATGATGAGGTTCTTATTCTGCCTCCAAACAAACTGATATATAAATAGTTCTGTGATTATGAATAGATGGCCAAAAACACGATGTTGTAAAACAGCTGCAGAACTCAAACTGTGTTTGTGAGTGTGTGTGAGCTCAGTCAGTCATCTCTAGATGTGGTTAAGCCATTTCCTCTCAGGGAAACTTTGTGGCTAACCTGCCAGGCCAGTCGAGGGCTCCGTATGCTGTGATGACTCCTACATCTGTCGGACTGGTTCAGAGTAAGTTACTGTTACCCAACCAGTAAAAATCCCAACAGTTTTGGATGGATGTGTTGGAATATTTCCAGGAAACAGGGCAGCCAGGGATGGATACTCTGTCCTAGTTTACAAATGGAACAGGCTCATCTATTTTCCTTCCTCTCCCTCATTGCGGTTTGGTGCTACAATGGTTGATAATAAACAAATAACTCTATAACCTATTTAAGGATGTTCACAAAATATATCTGCTCTCACCTTTTCACTCCTAATAGACCCAATGTGTGTGGCTCTCGCTTCCATTCGTACTGCTGCCCAGGCTGGAAGACGCTCTCGGGAGGCAATCAGTGTATTGTTCGTAAGTTCCCTAAAATCCACATTAACTATAATTACAGCTACATGGAAAGTAAAACAACCATTTTAATTCACTGTCCTTCATTCTCCCTGTTTTGTTTTGTTTTTTCCTCAAAAGCAATTTGCAGGAACTCATGTGGCGATGGGTTCTGCTCCAGACCCAACATGTGCACCTGTTCAAACGGACAGCTCTCTCCCAGCTGTGGAGGTGGAGGAAGTGAGTAATATCACAAAAACACACACAGTTACTGGAACTTAAACTTTAAACACTATCATACTAGAAAGAGCTGTTAAACTCAAGTTTCTGGTTATTCAAGCACTGATGAGGGACACACCAGAAAAAGACTGATTTGTAGCTACAACTTATTGATTATCCGAAGCTACTTCCATTTATTGGTGTAATAAGCTACAGTTGGGCATTTAAAATGTTGAAGTGTTATTTAAATGTTTCAAATTTTTTCACAAAACCATAAAGTAATGGTACTTATCTCCTGTACAACAAGTGTATAATCTTCTGATTGAACAGACATAACTGAAAGACAAGGGCTCTCAGCCTATAAAGCACAGAGACAGACAATTATTTTGCAGCCAACAACATGTTGCTGTAATGGGGAAATGGCTTAAAGTCAGATCTGCATCACAGCATCGAGGTCAGTGGGTTTGTCAGGACTGAAAACCTGGCTGCTTCAGCTCCGTCTTCTGGGTTTAGTTACAGACCACTAAGGACGTCAGCTTCAAGTGCAGCAAAGTGTTTTTTACAGAGTGTGGGAAATTGGCCTTAGCTTTATAAGATTACTGCAGTGTTTCCGTGGAAACAGTCATGTACTGGATATGGTGAAGACAATTGCTTGGGGAGCATGCAGATAGTGCGACATGAGGTGTGCTTAGTTTCAGAGCTTTATTCATCTGATGTCAGCTCATCAGTCATGCCTGAGCCCGGCCAGACCTTTTACTCATGCTCGCATTCCAGGAAGCCTGCAAACGCACATACTTTCACTTACTGGGATTTGTTCGCACGGATAGACACACACTTATACACCCAAATTCAAACCGACACTCAGAGAAAATCTTTTGGCTGTGACCCCGATGTGTAAAAAAGGATTTTTTTCCCCAGTCATATGGAAGGAGAGCTAGCAAGTGAAGAGCGAGGGGGTTGAGGTGGAAAGGAACTGCCGTGATTTGGCTAAAGCCATGACCTTTAGGGGCATGACTGCCTACAGAAAGTGAAGCAATGCGTTAACTATTTGGCTTCCCTCTGCAAGGATTTGTCCATATTTGTTTGCAGATACCAGATAAAGTTTGTTGTTCTGTTATTATAAACTAAGTGAACACTCATCTGGTTAATGGGTGCATTGCAAAAACCTGAACACCAAATACTAACTGGGCTTGAACCTCGGAAAGCTCCATGTAAGACAAACATTGTTGTTTTCAGTTTCTAAGGCGTAGTTGTTCCATAGATAGGGTGGTAATTGATTATCTTGTTGCATCAGTGTTTTTCTACTCTATCTGGCAAAAGACTGGTTAGCAGCTGCTGTTATGTTGTTGGTCAGAAACGCTTTGAGAACTGCCATCCTAGCACAATATCCGTTTATATAGTATGATTTATATAGTATAGCTATTTTGTATGTATGTGTATATATGTGTATATATATATATATATATATATATA
>CAEFZY010072290.1:0-27216 GCA_903066815.1 Brachyrhaphis roseni
GTTTCCGGTAGTTGCTATCAGTGTCTGGTAGTTGCTACATGTTTCCGGTAGTTGCTATCAGTGTCTGGTAGTTGCTACCAGTGTCTGGTAGTTGCTATCAGTGTCTGGTAGTTGCTACATGTTTCCGGTAGTTGCTATCAGTGTCTGGTAGTTGCTACATGTTTCCGGTAGTTGCTATCAGTGTCTGGTAGTTGCTATCAGTATCCAGTAGTTGCTACCAGTGTCTGGTAGTTGCTACCAGTTTCCGGTAGTTGCTAGGTAGGCCCCAACTACCTCCATCTCATGAAGCTGCTAGTAAACGCAGGTGCTAGCTAGAAGCTGCTAGCTTCGTACCAGCGTTTAGTTTAAATAAATTTGCTCAATAGAAACAGTTCTATATATAAAGAAAAACTTTTGATTTTTGATCAGTTCTGGCACTGAGTTGAGCTTTTTGTATCAAAATTGCTTTATTTCACAAAAACTGCAATGGAAACGTTTTTCTCTTCAGACGATCAAAAACCCGGAAGTTGCAATTTGCGTAAACCACGAAGACAACAGGAAATAGTTGGAGGACGTCTCTAACAAACTTATTTCTTATTTAATACAAACACCGAGGTTGTAAAATTGAGTTTTTTGACATTAGCGGAATGTAGACAAATTTGTAATGGAAAGTTTCCATTTGTACTGTAGTTTTAAGACTACCCACTAGTCTTAAACATTAATTTATCGTTAAAATTAACGTTCAAACGTTAATTTCAAACAGTAAATTAACGTTCAATAATTAATTTACTGTTTGATAACTAGGATCAATCGGAATGAATTTGTGTTTGAATTTATTATTTTTTGTTAAGTGCTTTGAGACGACATTTGTTGTGAATTGCCGCTATTTAAATAAATAACATAATTTTTTAATTAACATAATTTTGTTAATTAATCTAGAAGGTTCAGAGCAATAATCTTCAATCTGACAAAACAGTTTAATTTTTAATTGTATTTATTATCAGATGAAGTACAAACGTTTGGCACACACACACACACACACACACACACATACTTAAATTCAAGCAAAGCACTCCATGCTGGCCTTTGCTCTCTCCATCTCATGCAGGAAGTTGTAAAACTGAGGAAGTGTCAGTTCTGGAGGAAACAATAAAACGAGACAGATTTAGGTGAAAAATATAAATATTGGTCAAGAAAATGGCGAAAAAGTTGCTACTAATTTTCCCAAAGAAATCAAGTAAAAATTAGATTATGAAGCACTTTGGAGATTAAAGAGAAATGTTTCATTTTTTATCACTTTAAAACATGAAATTTGTATTTATTTTATTGTTGTTGATCTCTCACATAAAATCCAAATAAATTAGAATTTTATTGTTGAAGAAATCAGTCAAATGGATTTAAAATAGAAACTCACCCATGAAAACGTTTTCAGTCGAGTTTCCCTTCCTCACCACCAGCTTCAACTGCAGGAGAGCAGAGGAACGGTGGGGGTGAAATAAAAATAAAAGACATGAAAATCCTCACAACTTCGGATCGTTTTCTGAAAGTTTTACCTGCAGAAAAATGTTTCCCACTTTCTGAATCTCACTGGTGCCGACAGTCACTGGGAGCGAGAGAAAACGTCCCAGTTTGAGTCAGAAAACAAACTGGGTTCGACAATTTACCAGAAACACAATTCAAGAAAGAAAGAAAGAAAGGGAAAGAAAGGAACAAAGGAAAGAAATGAATCAAGAAACAAAAACATAATGAAGAAAAGAAAGAAAAAGAGACTGAAAGAAAGAGGAAATGATGGATGGATGGACGGACGGACGGACGGACGGACGGACGGATGGATTTCTCATTCTCATATCCCTAAAATCCTGGAAAATCCAGATTTTTCCAGGCTGTGCAGAAACTCTGGAAACACTTTTTATTATTTCATCGTTTTGTTTTTATCGGAGGCCATTTAGCGGCCATGATTCTTCTGACAGGAGCCAACGTCGATGTTCTGCAGCGACCGAATTTATCCTGGCAAATATTTTCCCCTGCGATCGTTTCGCTACGATTTGAGTCGTCTTACCTCCAAACTTCCACTCCATGTCGACCAGCTGGTTGACCATCAGCGTCTGTCCCACCGCCAGCCTGGACAGCGCAGCATAATGCTGCCCCCACTGCAGCACACAGAGGGAAAGATGGCCGCCCTCAGCACACCTCAACACTGTGATACAGTTAGCATCAGCTACATTAGCTGATCTAGCTAGGATTAGCTACATTAGCATTAGCAAAATGTGGTTTTAAATAACGAGACTGTTTGATTTGACTGATAAATTGTTTTCAGATGCTCATATTCACACCTTCACGCGTGCTAACAATGCTAAAACAAAGCTAGCTCATTAGTTTGAGTAAAAAAAGAGAAAACCTTTCAAAAACGTAACGATAAATTTTAACTTTTCAGGTTGTTAAAGCTTAAAAAAATAGTAGATTTCTGCCTAAAAATGTAACAAATTTTGTTGAAGTAACAAGGAAGTTTGAGTTAGAGAAGTCAAAAATTTGCTAGAAAAAAAAGTAGAAATTTCTAAATTTGAAAAGTCGTAATTTTGCTCCAAACTCCAAAGTTTTTATAATCTCAGAAATTCGAGACAAAAACGTGGAAATCTTAGAGTTTTAAAAGTAAATGCTAATTTACTTTAATATATATTTTTATCTACAATGTGCCTAATTTGCCCTTGTATTTTGCAGATGAATTAGTCTGAACAATAAAACAGCCTTCTCTGCCATCAGAACCACAGTTCTGGACTGTAAAACAAAAGTCAGCGCAGAATCAGTTGGTTTAGGACTTGATGAACGTTTCCCAGCTAGAATGAATTTGACCCATCAGATCCTTCGTGGTGAAGTCATCACATCAGATTTTCTTTAAATGAATTGGATATAAATATTAATCTGGATGCTAACAGTGAGTAAATGATGCTAAAATTTTCTGCTAATTCTCCCAAATGAAAGTTATCAGAATTTATTTATCTTATGAACTAATCAGAACTTCATCAAAGCCTCTAAACTTACAGGATCCATCAAATTCAAGGGTTTATTTATTTACCTGTGAAGAAAAGTGAGCAGCTTTCTCGTCGTTTAGCCCTGAGGGATAAACAGACAAACCCTTTAAAGTTCAGGGAATATAATTCAACATTTGATTTACAATGAAGTCAGTTAGAGTTTGAAACTAGAACCTAATGTGAGCAGGTCCTCCTTGACTTGCTCGGTCGTCAGGTTTTTCTTCAGAGCCCCTGAGGAGAAAACAGCAGAGCCACTTTAACAGCTTCAAGATAAAAGCATGAATAGAAACGTCTAACTAACTGAAGAAATCATAACATTCAATAACCAAAACTTCAACTTAACTCAACTGAGAGCTCACAAACCAGCCAAGTGAATTAGAGCTTTAGTATTCATATGGAAAAATTGATTTAAGGGAAAGCTAAGTGCACTAAATGTTTTCAAACTAGCAAAAGTCCCAATAAAAAATTAGCTCTGACATTAGCGGCTCAGTAGAAGTGTCCACACCACTGCTGAAAGCATGAGAAGAACCCAAAAAACAAAGACTCTGTAGACTCTTGACTGCTAGCTTAGCTTGTTTGGACGGGTTGTCGGGTAAAATCTCTCTGAAAAAACAAATCAAAAAACCTTCCTGTTAGTTTCTCCCACCTTGAGGAACCAGCAGGATGCTCTTCATCAGGTTCCTCAGCGGACCGGCGCTCATCCCGTGTTCCCCTGCAAATTCTGTCACCTGCTGCACGAATCTGTCTGTCTGAACACACACATTTTCACACACACACACACACACACATTTGCATACACACACAAAGGGAAAAGCAGCGTTTTACTCCGGTTGATTTATCAAAGCTCAAAGTCTAATTTCTTTTCCACTCACCTCTTTCGGGTCCAGGAGGAACTGGAACAGAATTTCAATCAGTCGACTAAACTGCTGCAGATATTTAAAAAATACATTTTAAAAACACATTACTTTGTGTAATTTAAACGTTCATCACCGTCTGTAAGTGTTTCTTGTTGCTACTGCATGTCGTCCTCAGGCCTAAACACTTTATTTCTATTTAATTACACTAATGTTTCTGTTTTTATTCTACTAGTAGTTCAAGATAAATATTTTATTAAATCCAGTTGAAATCTGTCTTATAATCATATTTACTTAAAATGTTTTTCATAGTTAAAATTGCAAAAACAATTTTATTTGTCCACTTTTACTTTTACTTTGTTAGTTATTATTATCTTTATGCATTGTAAAAAATAATAAACACTATTATTTTTATAGCTTTTTAAAAATTATGCTCAAATGACACTCAAACACTGTCAAAAGGCTTGTTGTTATAAAACACCATAACTATTGCTTCTAAGCTCACAGAGGTAAACAAACAGTACAGTTTCTTTAAAAAATAGATCTGAAATCTCAGTCAAATAAAATCTGATTTCACTTGAAATAATAATTTTAAAAAAGCAATAGAAATAGATATTTCTTGTCTAATAATAATTATATATGTGATAATAAGTCCTTTACTTAACGTAATCCTTTTTGGATACTTTTCCATTTTTATTTGCGCTCTAAAAAAATTTTATCTTTAATTGTTTTAATCTTTATCAAAATTCCTTGCGTCTGTAAAAATTGCATCCTAACTGTTTTTTTTAAATATTACAAACAGGTTTTGTTAAAGCTGCATATTGACTGTAAAGCTCTTTGGATAGAAGTTATACACAAAACGTGGGTTTAACCTTTGCTAATATACGATTCAACACATTTTCACAAAGGGTTTGTTTGTACTGAGTTTTCCTTTAATAAGTAAAATATAATATAAATCTGTAGGGGAGTAAATACTTTTTAAGAGCTGCACATCCTGTGATGGTTCACTGAGGGGAAGAAATGCTGTCACGTGGGGGAAAGTTGTAAAAACGGCAAAGGTCAGCAGTTGCATTGAAGCATATTATCACATATAATCTGGTTATTTTAATTAAATTTGAAACGTTTACATGAGAAACATGAGAACTGCTTAAGATTTCATTGATGTTTGACACAAAAATTGCGCTTTTATGCATTTAAACCTTTTTATTTGCTGTTAGTTATCCAAATCTTAAACATATAAAATTATAAATTCCGATGAAACACCTACGAGCATTTGAGATGTTTATAGTTTCCCATAAATCTCACCGGAAAACAGGAAAACTAGCTAAACTTCCTCGGTAAACATCACAGCGGCTCTTGTTTTTTACCTGCTCGGTAAATTTGTTCAGATTCTGGAAGTCGGTACCGACAGAATCCGGTAACACGTCCTTAGCGAAGTGAAGCTGCATGTTTTTGTGTTTTATCCCTGAATAAACTCGATCCGGTGTTTTGGCTGCTGCTGCGCAGCTGATTTCAGGAGACAACTTCCGGGTTCACTGTGGTCACGCGCATGCGCAGAATGCGTTTGACGCTGAAAGGAAAAGGAGCTGAAAAATCTGCAGTTTCACCTTTAAATCAGATGGAAAATAGATTAAAATACAGAAAATATTTGGTTTTTACTTCCATGTTTTGTTTTAAAGTAAAGCTATTTATGAAAAAGAAATGAGCCTGTAATTAGAAGGAAACTAAGACAAATTAAAATACACTTAAAGTAACAAAATTAACTCACAAGTAACTTTCCACCAAGATATAAAAGCTTATTTTAAGTAAATAACTATTTGATATACTATAATGTTCATTTATAAGAGGAAAATATCTTCCAATAAGAAACTTATGATTGTGTTTTAGGAACACTGTAGAAAAAAAAAAAAGGAAATTTCCTCCAAAAAAAAAAAGAAATATTGAGATCAATCTTAGAAATTTTCAGGAAAAATTTTTTTGAAAGTTTGAGTTTGAAATGTTGCACATTTGCGAGAAAATGTGCAATATAATCTCAATATTTAGAAGGTTTTCTAGCAAATTTTCTACATTTCAAACTAAATTTTAAAAAATGTTCTAGGGAATTTTTGAGATTAATTGCTACATTTTTGAAAAATTTTAGCAACTTTTTAGATTCAGAAACTTTAAAATTTTTTAAAATAAATTTTATTAGATTAATTGCAAAATTTCTGAATATTTTCTCACAAATTTTGATGTTTCAAACTCTTTTGTTTATCTCCAATGGCCTTAATTAACAAAACTAAATCAAGTTTCCAGTAAGAAAAGCCTATTTTAAGTTCTTAAAGGTTCCCTGCAGATTATTTAACTTATAACAGAAAATGTTTTCCTGTAATAAACCAGGCAAAAATTCTTGGTAAGATTTTGTGTTTTTGTAGTTTATAGATGTATTTTCCTTCAGTTGTTGTATATGTTTCTATCACTTTGTATTTTTGTGTTTTTATGATGTAAAGCACCTTGAACTGCCATGCTGCTGAAATGTGCTATAAAATAAATTTGATTGATTTTCTTTCACTTTTGTATGGTTTACTTAAATAAAATCAAAGTTTTTCCTGACAAAATCAGAAAAAAATCAAGGGTTGTGAAGGTTTGAAGGTGTTTTTCTATTAAGGTGAAACATGTTGCTTCCAGAGCTGAAGTGAATGATGGGTTTTTGTTTTTTTACTACATGTGGGAGTCGACATTTCCACCTTTAAAAGCCTGCGGCAGCCAAACATCCGTGTGGGACTCCAGATCCTCCTCGGCTCGGCTCACCAGGTCAACATCTTCCTCCTGCACACGTTTCAGCTGCGGATGCGCAAACAACCGCGGATGGTTATGTAAGTAAAACTCGTGTCTGTCGTGTTTGTAACACTTTAATTCATCTGTTCGAGCTGCAGCTGCGGTTTTCTGCGTGTTACGCGCAGGTTGGTTCCCCTGTAATTCCTGCTCTGTGCACGTGTAAAGTTGGCAGGTCGCTCGACTTTGCCCCATGTGCGCAGATCAGACCCAGAACTGCTGCAGAGTCCGCTCAGGTAAGACCTTAAATATCATCTGGGGAAAACTCTCAAACACCACTGGAAGGTTTTGCATTTCCGTCTCTTATCCCCAGACGTTTATTCGCGTGTTTCGCAGCTGTTAGCGGGTCTAGTGTCAGGAAAACTCCGCTATTTTGCGTTCAAAGTGAGCTGTTGTACAACCGCATCATGCATGGCCGGCTCACAGAGGATCGAGCTGCAGATATTTGACTCCTTCTTCATTTTGTGCGCTGAAATCTGTTTTAATCTCCAAACTGCGGGACTTTTTTGTAAAACTGCAGATTTTTTGCTGTATTTTTTTTAAGAGTGTGTGGTTAAGTGTTGATTTTGCTTCCTTATTTCCTGGTTTTGGAAATGCTCAGGTATTTGAACATGTACAGACGGTGGGGATTTTTTACTGGCTGAACTTCCTCCTGTTGCTCCTGTTATTAACCGGCGTTATTAAACAGGTTTGGGTTAGAGATGAAGAAAAACGCGTTTTTTAAAAAATCACAGCATGTTCCAGGGAGATGCAAATCGAGGCTGGAAGAAAACGGGAGGAGGCAGAAAGAAATACTGTGATTTCTATGCAAGTAGCCAATTTAACCAATAAACAGTTGCAGAAACGTTTAATTCAGGAGATGCAGACATCATTGTGGGTAAAAATGATCTGATGAGACCGACAGAACCCAGCATCGCATAGGGTTCAAATTAACTGCAATATTTGTTAAACTTTCTGTGAAAAACCAACCAAACCCTTTGCGCAACCAGTTTTCTCCTCACCTGTGGGGGCGCTGCACCAAGAATCACTGAGAACAGAATCCTCTGAAGAAGACACTGAGCCCAACGTCCTTCTTTACCAAATGAGACTAAATTGCTTTGGTTGTATTTACCCAGAATTCCCTGCTCTGTAGTCCACTTCCTGCTTTTGGAGCGGTCTCCGGTCCACTTGGTGTTCACATCTGAACCCAAGTTCACTTCCACCAAACCCAGACAGACGTTTGGAGGTGAACTGGTTAGCTTTTTCTAAAAACGTAAATATCTCGGTTTCTCTTATTAACATACATGTACTAACATATACTGCCACCTGCAGGTGGGAGGCAGCACTTCAATGTTTTTTACCTTTTATGCAGAAAGTTTGCAATAAACTCACACTAATGCATTAAAAATGAGCAGATCTTTGACTTCAAAGCCCAGCAGCTTTTTGAATCCTAGTTAGGTCTGGACTTTGACTGGGCCGTTGAAACTTCTTGATTTGTTGTTGTGAATTTGTAAACATTGTCCTGTTGATATGACCCAGTTTGGACCAAACTCCAAGAACACAAACGTTAGACAGCAGCGCACTGTTTACAGACGGAATAATGGAGTTATTATAATAATTAGTTATAAATATGTTTTTATTGCTGAGAACAGATGAATTATGTTTTAGTTTTTAATCAACAGAACACTTTAATAGTAAATGCTATTATAATTCTGATTATTCGTTTAATTAAAATAGTTCATCCTCAGTTTATTGTTGAGTCACAATAGCAAATTTTACTGGACCATAAATTGTCCCTGAAGTTATTGCAATAAATGATAATATTGTCATTTTGAGACTATTTTTAAATACTATAATGATAATAATGCCGTAAGAAAGCAAGAACACATTCTCAAAGATCAATAAACTTTAAACTGATATCTGATCTTCATTAACATTAAAATTCTAATGAACATTTAACATTTTAAATATTCAAAATCAATAAGCAAAACTGCAAATAAATTGGATTATGAAGTCTGTAAATAAAACAACCCCAAAGCAGCAGAAAAACAATAAATCCTGCAAATGGAAATGATTGAGTTTGTTTTAATTTATTATCGAATGCGTCAGGCTTTGTTAAGTAGATTAAAGAAAATCTCATTTTTGTTTTTAGTTTTTGAAAAAGATATTTTTGGTTTGTTTTGAGGCAGAGTGGATGTTTTCCATGTATTTGTATCCATCGTGTCTGGAGCGAGACCTGCGGCGCTGGGCTGCGGGGCCGGTTCTGGACGGGAAGGGGCCATAAAGTAACGAGGGCCGAGGAATGCGGGCCCAGAGAAAGACCCGAGGGGCTCGGCTCCCCTTCACGCACACATGCACACCGTGCGGGGAGAGGCCGGTCCCCTCCAGCAAAGCGGACCCTAATCTCTCGCCACCGCGCGGCTTTGATGTGATCCCCCGCGCCGCCGCCTCCTCGTCCTCCCTGACCCTGAGCGGTTGGCCCCTCGCTCTTTCTCTGCTGCTTTATTTCAACCTCTTTCTTTGTCACTGAAGATGCAGAGAAGTTATGCGCTGAGGATACAACGTTTCAGCTTCTCCTCGCTGTGGAAACGTTTGTTCGTTTTCAGCTCTGTAGGAAAATAATGAAACTCCTGACTCAGAACTGAAAAACATGTCACGATACAAGAGTTTCATATCAGTCAATATTGATAATTATTGATTAGTTTGTTGTTTTAAATATCTGAAATACAGATAAACTGGTGGAGTCACCTTTCCTGTTTTATCCACAGTTTTCTCTCTTTGTGTTTTTTATTTTTAAGCAGTTATAAGGCAAAACCTTAAACTGCTGCTGCGCCAGTTACTCAACAGGTTGTTGCTAGGTAACCGAAGAGTGAGAGAGTTGCTAGGTAACCAAAGAGTGAGAGAGTTGCTAGGTAACCGAAGAGTGAGAGAGTTATCGCTTCAGAGTATCCCAGATGAACCTGAACGCAGCATAAGCAGCTGTTGGGAAAATTTCCAAGTTTACCCGAACATCCGAGGCCTAGTCCAAGGCTTCCCACACTTTTCCGTGACTTGACCTCCCAAAGAAATTAATCTCCTTTGGAAACCCGCAGAGTAACAAATCAACTTTTACAATTTTCTTTTTATAATTATTTTTGGGAAAACAGAGATTTAGGGTCTCGTTCGTCACAGTCTGCGACAAAAACTATTATTTCATTTCCAAATTGCTTTGACTAGGCCACTAATCATCATTGTCTTGTGTTTTATCAGCTTTTTTATTCTATTTTGTTGTTTAATGAGCCTCTTGGCGCCATGTTGAATTCCTAACAGGAAGTTATGATTGTTTTGAAGCATTCTGATTGGCTGACAGGTGTTAGCTTTGTGCTACACCGCCCTCTGTGGGTTTGGCATGTTTACTACAGCAGCGAATTTGTGTTGAAAACTTTCCTGTGTGTATGATATTATTTTTTTAAACAATATGGTGAAGATATTTGTTGTTATAAAGACTCGGCTACGTGGGTAAAATGCCTGAGACTTTAAAAACATGAGGTTTTTAAAATTTATCACATTTTAAATGTTTATTATGAACCACATGAGGCTTTATGATTGTAAATGTTGACCAACTGTCATTGGTTGAGTTGACCATGAACTCCACTGGTTATCAAATTATTCTGGATTAAATTGTGAGATAGTCTGACAACAGAACCAGTTGTAGTTAAAAGATTGGACTTTTCCCAGAGAAATATGTTCTAAATTGACTTATTTTTTCCGTCTGTGCTTCATTTTTGCGTGAGAAATAGTCCGACTCTGTTACGTTAAATGCGGTTTTGTTCCCTTCAGGTTGTTTTTGAGTAAATCCTGAACCTGGTGGATTGTTTCCGCTGCGTTTCGATCAGTCGCTGAACCGGCCACAGGGCCCGGAGGATCATTTCCATCCTGGTGTCAGATACTCCGTTGCGCTCCGGATGTTCCCAGTCTGTCTCTTTTTTGGTGTCATGATAAAGATCTGAAATACTGAGTTGGAACAGAATGAGCTCATAGCTGATCAAACAGCTAATTAATACTCGCCCAGGCACATTTTCTGGTTTTATCTGTGAGGAATCTGTGTTTTTCTCACAGTTTGTTAGGAAGTTTTAGTATTTGTTCTCCTGGTTTGTTGAAAGTGTCAAATTCCTGCTGATGTGACTAACAGGATGCGTCATTTGTACCTGGATAATATCAAAATGGAAGTGGATAAAACTGGACCAAACTTGGTTTATAACTTTGTAATTTGAAACGTCTAAGCCTGATATAAAGAAGCTCATTAAGGTTTTAATTCGCCTCATCGCCTCTCTAATCTGCTTATTATAGTCGGTGTTGTTCCTGTGAGCGGCTAAACAAGATGGCTCCTTTAACTGTCCTGTTCGTAAAGTTAAAGTCAAAAATTAACAGCAAAAGTTTGGATGTTTTAGCCCCTAAGAAAAGAAATGTTTTAAAGCTAAAGGTAATTTTATTTATATAGCACCTGGTTAAATAAAAATTAAATAAAATTTAGGTAGTCCACTTCCAAGTGAATTTGCAAAAAGCAAAATGTTTTTTGTGCTAAATATTTATATTGAAGCTAAATATTTATTCTGCTAATTAAATAGTTAGTTTGTAACTACAACATTTATAAATGAATGAATAACATGGTGAAAATATATTTTTGAAAGATAAACCTAAATTTAAGCATACATTTTTGTCCCAGGTTAATATTGGAAAGTTGAGTGGAAGGAAGAAGTGTGTACCAGTGACAGTGGTAACTGTAAAGCCTGTTTAGGAGTTTGGGGAAGCATCACAACCGTAGCTCAGCCATTTACCAGCACATATGGCAACACTTGATGTTTCTGTTTGCAGAAAAGCTTTCTGATTTCATTTTCCAGCAGGACTTGGCTCTGATTCATGCTGCATATGTTAGCATAAGATTCATGCAAAAGGAGCCCAGACCAAGTCTGGCTGAAGGCAACAACAGCCGTGGGAAAGAGGTGGGCTGCTCTTTCTACACACATTAAAGGTTCTTATATTTAGCTGTTTTTATAAATTAATTTCTTGCCTCTGATTAAGCTGCCCATGTTAACTAAGCTAAAAGCTACAAAATAAGACATTGTTCTCATGCTACGGGTAAAAAAACTCTTTTTATCAATATTCAGTAATTATTGACTTAAAACAAAGTCTTACATTTTACTGAAAAGTTACTTGTTAGTTTGTTTTGTCATTCTCCAGGTGTGGAAAGAGATTTTCTCTGGAAACCAGATAAAAATCCCAAGAAAGATTTTGTGGTTTTGCAGTGAAGCCACATTCATAGTCAGAGTGTTTATTTAGTCACAGGAAATAACTTCACTCTAAAACTGTGACATTTTTTCCAAAAACCGGTCATGCTGTGGGGACATTATTTCATGCTGAACTCAAATCTATAACCCATAATACTGATAACAAGTTAAAAGGAAAGACTGGTTCCACTGGCAGATTGTTTCACTTATGGGAAAAATATTATCTCACTATCAGTGCTTTTTAAAAAAATCACTTATTAATAAATTATTCACTTAAAACAATCTCTTATGTCCTGTTAAAAATATATGTATAAATTAGTTTTGTTTTAAGTGTACTAAAATATTTACTCTAGAAATAATTGGTAAGATTCTGTGTTTTTACAGTGTAGGTCTCGGTTTAGTTGAAGTGAACTCTGGAGTGGTTTGAATCTATATGTGAACGCCAAGCGGAGCAGAAACCACTCCAAAAGCAGGAAGTGGACTACAGTGCAGGGCATTCTGGGTAAATATAACCAAAATAAAAGCATTAGCTTAGCACTAGCGGGAGAAATGGCCCGGGATCTTTAGATAACAACAAAAAAAGAAATCCTACAACGGTTTAAATCTCAATTTTTGTTTACATTTGGTGAAGAAGGAAGTCGTTCTTGTCTTTCTTTGAGTGGTTCTTGGTGCAGCGCCCCCACAGGCGATGAGGAGAATAGGTTACACAAAGAAAATGAAAATGTTACAAATGTTTCCATTTTGGTTCCCAATCGATTCGAGTCTCCTGGACAATCATTTGTGGAAAACACTCATCGCTTAATAGGTGAAAGATGATTCACTTGTTGATAAAGTACAATAACTAAATATGTCCCCCTGCACCATGTGCTAAAAGTATTCACTGCTGTTTGATGACTACTTGGCACAGCAGTCACAATTTATCAATAACAATTTAGATTCAGATAAACACGCGATCAATATCTATAGACAATACGTCTGATAGAATATTCACTTGCCGCACGGCATCCTGGGTGATGTAGGCAGAGGAAAGACTTTAGCCGCTCAACTAATCAGCTAGCTGAGCAAACTGAGTGGAATCAACTAACTCACTCTCTCTTTGGTTGCCTAGCAACAACCTGCTGAGTAACAGCCGCAGTTTCAGGTTTTGCTTCAAAGTGCCTAAAAATAAAGACTTGCAGTTAAAACTATAAAACAGAACAGGTTATGATCAGTTTGGAATATTAGAAATAATTACCAATATCGACTGATATGTAACGATTACACATTGATACATTTTCATGCTAGCTAGCTGTAACATCACTAATGTCTCTGCAAGTGACTCGTTTACTTTAAACTGTAAAAAATTCCTGAGTTTATTTAATATTCTGCCCTGAAGTCACTGAATAACGAGTTTTTTGTCGTGTTAAACTCTGGATGACTTTGGCGTTTAAGCCTCTGAAATCCTCGTCACACTCTGGCTGATCTCAGGCTGGTTTCTGTGACTCGGGGCAGGCCGGGGTGTCGGGTGAAACCCGGTCGCCTCCGCGCCTCCCTGCGGCGACACGTCGCAGAAGCCGGACCCCGTGTGCGACCCGGTTCGGTCTCTGTGGATTTGCGCCACAGACGCCTGAGAGCCGTCAGTCATGTCCACCAGCATGGAGGCTCAGAGGAATGCAGCTACATGAAGTAGCGGCGTTGTGTTTATTGAGCGTGTAGGGACACATTCGCGGTGCCGGTGCTGCAGCTCATATCCGACTGTATCTGTTTACCTGAAGGGCTGCATGGGCTTGTCAGCTCCAGAGCTGAAGTCTTCCTCTCACACTTTCTCTATTTACCTTTACGCTCCTATTCTTACTTTTTTCCCATTTAGTTGCAGATAACCTGCATTTAGCTACATGTTTACTTTAAAAGACAGATAAACATTTTAGATAAAACCTGGAGAGCATCGATTTAATAATCCTCCAAAACGTTAAAAAACAGGATTCAGACCAAAATGGTGGCTTAAATTTGTTCACATTTTTATGTTTTTATTAAACTTTTGTTAAATAAACCAAGACGAAGTTGTGCATGATTGGGAAGTGGAAGGAAATTGGTCTGATATGATAAACTGATTATAAATTAAAACTCAATAATTTCTCTTTCTACCAAAAACTGGCTGTTGAAACTCTTCAGTGTTTTGGTCTCAACTAAATCTTTTGTGGTTTTGAGGATAATTTTATTTACTGAAACTTAATTATTTATTTTATTTGTTGCTTCTGATGTTTAATTTATTTATTTTCAATATTTAAAATGTCTTCCAGCTTCAGTGTTAAATGTTCACTATAATTTAAAGTATATTTATCTTTGAATATGTGTTCCTTCATTATTATTATGATTATATGACTTGTAAACTATCTTAAAATGACAATATTATCATTTATCGTGATAATGTCTGGAACAATTTATCATGTTGCAGGCCTGGAAGGAAAAAATCACTTAAACATTTCTAAGAATGAAAATGTGAAAATAAATTAATTCAATTCAAAAGACTCTTAATTTAGACAAGTTATTGATTAATGAGTTCATCTAAAGGTCATTGATTTTATTGATTGACTAACGAGTATTTAATAAGTGGCCATTTTCTTAAAAACTAGAGTTTGCTCTTCTGTCAACCATCTTTCCATGACATGAATTTCTACGATTTCCTAAAAATTAAATAATATTTTATCGATATGTTGAAGCTGCTGAATGAACGATATTAAGGCAGAAACGATATTCCACAGTAACGGGAACTTAATGACATGATCAGGAGGCGGAAGCTCTGCTAATCCTTCTCCTTTGCTGTTGCCACTCCTCTTGAAGTCTCTGAACCGTTAGAAAGTCAAGCAGAGGAACACAGGGGTCCAGAAACTGCTAGGCTAATTTGTCTCCTAAATGGCCCTGAGGTCTGAGTGTGTGTAACAGGATTTCTCCTCCTCTTCATCGTTTACTCCTCAGGTTTGAAAAGGAGTCAGGAAACCAACTGGACCCGTCAGCTACAACAGCCATGCCTTCCAACAACTCTGGAGCGATCCTGTCGGAGAGCAGCAACGTGACCGCCACAGTAAGACACACACACCCACACACACACCCACACACACAGACACACATAGACACCCACCCCCACACACACACCCACACACACACAGACACAGACACACATAGACCAGTGCCATCGATTAAAACATTTAATCATTAGGTATTAATCACGATCCATAATCGTGATTAATCATGATTAATTTTGATATTAAAAAATCAAGCAAATAATTCACGATTAATCACCATTAATCACGGTTAATCGTGATTAATTGTGACTTATTGTGATTAATTTTGATCATAATCATAATTATTTGCTTAATTTTAGTTTTTTATTATTTTCTTGGCCCATGACTTTTCACTCAACAGTTTTGGCTCATCTGACAAAAGTTTGGACACCCCGGATCTAATTATTCCAAAACTAAGATAAAAGCAAAAACGTTGTTACTAGTTGGGGATCAATTTTATTATATCTTATACACCATGTTCATGTTGGTATATCTAACTGTCTGGAGAATATGTTATTGATCCGTAAAACAGAGGTGTCCAAAGTGTCCAAAGATCAGGGGCCATTAAAAAACAACCTGGCTACTTTATTTGCCTGATTTTAGCTTGATTTTTCTTTCTGGCCGATATTAAAAAGTTTGGACACCCCTGCTGTAAAACATGTTGAAAAAAATATCCAAGTGCAAAAACCACCTAATCTTGCAGGTCAGATTTGCTTCATTTGGACCGCCCAGAACCCTTCAGAGGGCCGCAAATGGCCCCCGCGCCACACTTTGGACGCCCATCCCACTCAGCTTTCAGCAGATAAGTGAGAGGAAGAGCTGAGCGTTGGCTCTGCACACCTCTGTGCGACCCAGCTGTGCTGTAAGCAGCGACTGTCTGGCTGCCAAGGCAGATGCCTGGACGGAGTGCCAGCTTGTCACATGGCTCTAATTGAGAATGCATGTTGGTTGTGAGGGCGTCTTCCTGCGCTGCACACAAACAGCTGCATCCGCACAAGGCGGCAGCAAGAAAACGCTGAATAGATGCAGCAATGGAGGAGCAGGAAGACGAATAAAAGGATTTAATGAATTGAAAATGAAAATATTTGAATACTTTACGCTGCAAAGACGTTTGCTATAATGTCCGTGTAGATTTATTATCTGTAGTGAACCTGTTTCAAACCTTTGCTCCTTCAGTCATAAACGCTCAACGGGGCTCCCCTCGTCCGTTGCCACTTCTTCCTCTTTTTCACTTGTATATCGCTCTATCTGAAAGGCAGACTTCCTTCCCTCAACCATCTGTCGTTCTTTCTGTTCATCACTTTCTCTTCTGCAGATTCTGCTAAAAATGACACTTGGCGTGAAAAGCAAGATTTGTGTTTGTGCTATTTGGTAATAAATCTTGCGCCACTGGAAAGCTTTTTTTCTCCTTTAAACAGAGGAACATTTGTAAAGAAATGTGAGCAGCAGAGCTCAGAATGCAGGTTGCACCCATGAAAAACTCGCCAAACCGTCTCTGGAAGCGCAAATAGCTTGTTTTGCAATTCACTCCTTGGTTTATGTTGTTTCTTGGACTGTGTGTTATGAAATAATGGAACAATTTAACAATCAGTGTGAGAAAGAACCATGCAGACAGTCAGCAGCACGGTCACACACTGATGTGGGATGGAACCCCATTCATCAACCAGCATTTGTAGG
Source organism: Brachyrhaphis roseni (assembly GCA_903066815.1). Taxonomy (NCBI): domain Eukaryota; kingdom Metazoa; phylum Chordata; class Actinopteri; order Cyprinodontiformes; family Poeciliidae; genus Brachyrhaphis; species Brachyrhaphis roseni. The sequence goes on from CAEFZY010072290.1 coordinate 16,641, forward strand.
AAATCAGCCAATGTTGCTGCCAGTGGTTAGCACTGCTAGCTTAATGTTCTAATCATAAACATCAGTTAGCTAATGCTAACGCACTACAACAACTCAGTATTTAGTATAATCTAATGCGAAAGTGCTATATTTTACCATTTTAAGTTGTAGGCACCGCTAAGTAACTAAGAAGTTAGCTGCGCTAATCACAAAGCTCTAATCGTAATCATTAGCTCTGCTAACGCTAAATCAGTACATCAGCACAGCATTTAGTAAGAGATCATGCAAAAGCAATAAATTTACCCATTTTGAGTTGTGGCCATCGCTAGCTAAAAAGTTAGCTATTCTAACCCTAAAGCGCTAATCATAACCATTAGCTCTGCTAATGCTAAAGTGCTATGTTTAACCATTTTGATTAGGGGACATTGCTAACTAAAAGCTTAGCTGTGTTAATCACAAACTCTAATCATATTAGTTCCACTAACACTAAAGCGCTACACCAACAAGGTATTTAGTAGAAGCTAATGCTAAAGTGCTATGTGCTACGTTCACCAATATGAGCGCTACGCCAACACAATATTTATTAGAAGCTAAAGTTGAATTATATTTTAATATTAAACAAAATAACAACATGAATATAAATGCCTAACTATTTGAACAGTCAACCAAAACTTTATTCAACTGAAAGTTTACAAAACACTCCAGTAAACCACTGCTTTAGAATTTATGAGAAGACGTTGTTACATCTGGTAAGTTAGTTTGGGGTTCTGAAAAGCAATTTCAGGTCTGAAGTGTACAAAGAAAAGAAAAAGTGAATAAAAACTGGGTATTTCAAAGCTTTCCTCTGTTTTTCACCTTCCAAAGGGCTAAAACAGCCATAGCATCGTCACACTGAGTTGCCTCTTTCACAAAACGCCTCAAGCTGTGACTGAGAAACTTTCTGGGCCTTTCTGTCTGAAGCGAGGCTGTCAGCACTGTAACGGCTGAGGTGTGCAAGCTGCCAGCTAGCTGGCTAATTCAATTCAGAAACACTCAGGGACCGGTTTGGTGCGTCACCCACACAAATTATTTAGCAGTTAGACACATTGGACGGGTCGCTGTGACGCTAAAAGGGAAGAAATGCTTCACTTTCAGCCAACGGTAGCTTTTTCATCAGTGGTTACACTTGAGAATATAAGGAAGCAGATGTTAAACTCCAGTGATGTGTTTGTCTAACAGTAATTACATGTGACCTTCTAAGTAACCATCACAAGTCATGTTCCAGAGTTCTGGTTTCATTTTCCTGAAGCTTACGTTTCCTCATGACTTGACAGCTGGATTGGTGATTTATGACCGCCCAGAGGCTATAGGACCAGCTTCACGGCTATACGACTGTTTCCTGAAAATGTAAATGTTAGCCAAAGATAGAGATGTCTCCTTTAGTTCCATTGTTATCTGGAGTCAGCTTGAGTTTACCGGTTTCGCCTTCTGCCCCGTTTCAGGCTCTGGAAACCCACAGATAAGCACAGCGGTTTTACTGAAAATGTGCTGGACATTCGGCTGGATTTCTTTAAACCTTGTTGTCCTTCTCATTTTGTTTGAGATACAGAAGTAAAGCGAACACGCCATATGAACATTTCATGTTGAAGTTTTGCATATATATTTAGATTTAGACCTGCAGATTCTGTTCTATTAAGGACTAAAATTGCAACATTTGTTTCATTTTCTGAGTCAAACTCTTTGGGTGACCTGTTCCCCTCCTCGCCTGTGGGGGCGCTGCACCAAAAGCCACTGAAGGAAACAACATGAAAACCCCTGAAAAAGGCATATTCTCCTTCACAACATCTAAACAAAATGGAGCAGAATCAGATTTTAGCAGTTGTAGGATTTCTCTAATGTCTTTGGTAAAAGATGACACGTCATTTCTCCTGCTAATGCTAGGATAGCGTGTTTGCTGTGGTTCTATTTACCCAGAATGCCCTGCACTGTAGTACACTTCCTGTTCTTGGAGTGGTCTCAGGACCACTTCATGTTCGCATAAACATTTTAACTAAATCGGATCAAAAGACCATGAGCCATTATAATATTAAAATTTAATTTAGCGCTTTAGCATTAGCTTTGGCTAAATACCTTGTGTGTATAGTGTTTTAGTGTTAGCAGAACTACTGTTTATAATTAGATTTGTTGAGCTAGCATAGTTAGCGTTTTAGTTAGCGGTGTTCCTTACTCCAAATGGTTAAACATATTATGTCGCCATTATGCAAACTCATTGTTTGCATAGTGCTTTAGTGTTAGCATTTATAATTAGCTCTGTTGGGTTAGTGCAGATAACTTTTCAGTTAGCGTGTTCCCTACTCAAAATGATTAAACATAGCACTTTAGAATGAGCTTCTACTAAATGTGTTAGCATTAGCAAAACTAATGACTATGATTAGAGCTTCAAGGCTAGCACAGCTAACTTGTTTTGGCTAGTGGTGCCAAAAACTCAAAAAGGTTCAATTTATTGCTTTAGCATTAGCTTCAACTAAATATGGGGTTTACCCATTACAGTAATTAATTTTAAATAAAGTGTATAATACTGGCAGCTTTGGTTAGGAAAATCTTTTCCACATGCTTTCCTCTCCTAACTCCTTTTACCTGTGATTTGACTGGCCACCTGTGCTAAATGTTCTGTGTCGTAGATTAGCATAGTTTGAAGCTGATAGTTGGAGGTGAAGACAGACAGAAACACCCTGGGGAAATCTCAGAACATACTGAGTCACAGTGAAGGTGAAAACCTGAAAGTCTTTTCATGTTTTCTTGCCCCCGTTCAACTGCAAACCTGCTCATCTGTTAGCGGTGGGAATGCTTTTCTCACCTGGCGGGGCCTCCCCACAGGCACCTGCTTTAATGATTGACACCGTTCACCCAAAGTTGAAAAACTTTAATGGCTTGGTGGGTGGTGGGGAAAAAAAGGTGCATATTCTAAGGAATATGTAGTGAACTGTTAGAAATAAGTGGAAAAGTAGACAAAGGTGAGTCTCTCTCTACCTCGGCTGCAGGAGTTTAAAGATCTTGATGGTTTTGTTGATCCAAGGCAATGAAGAAGTTCAAAATAGATTTCTTATCTTTTTGCTTATTTTTGTCACAATTACATGTTTCAGATCCTCAAACAAGTTTTAAAATCAGACAAATTGTATGAAGAAACACCTGATAACTGGCTTGGTCACCACTGAGTGCTAACTGGTAATGGAGCCCTCTGCTTTATACAGAATCAATCATTTGTTTGTGTCGTTTCCTTCAGTGGTTCTTGGTGCAGCGCCACCACAGGCAAGGGGTGGAACAGATCGCTTCCTGCAGTAAAAATGTAACAAATGTTTAAATTTTTTGATCAAAATATGTAGCATCTAAAGAACTTAGAGAAGATTTTGCATCACTGTAGCTGTGTCCGAATTCAAGGTCTGCAATAAAAATTAAAATAACGGCGCTGAAGTTTGTTTTTTAGTCATGTATTACTCCTGATTTCTGTATTATTCTTTTATAGTAAAGGCTGTTTCATAGTAAAAAAGAAATCTGTTAGTTTGATTCTAAAATGTTCAAACATGTATTGCACATTTCCACCAGGAATAAATTTAAGCAAATTATTCATTTTCAAATATAAAACTCTCCAAATCTGGGATAAGCCATTACAGTTAAATAAAACTAGTATGTCTGAAGGCTTAACTTTAATCAATCAAACCGATTTGCTCAGGAATAAATTTAATATTTAATAAACCAAACATCTTACAACTAGATATTACTCTCTGAATCATGTTGGTGTTTAACTTCCACTCATTGGGGAAAGCTAGCGGGAGTTTTTAAAACAATGTGCCGGGAGTCAGGCGTTCTGCTCCGGTACCAAACCTGAAGCGCCGGCCAGCTGGCAGCAGGCGAGGGGAGCTGCTGTTAACGCAGCGGGAGCAGACATGTCCAAAAATGTCAGAGCAGGTTATGTTTTGGTGAACCGAGCAGATATTTGACACTTACACACTTACATTCAAGTGTGATATAACTAAATAATTTGCCACTCTTCACCGCTATTGTCGCTCTGCCTGAACGCCTGGTTGGGACCCGCAATGAATTATGGGATATGGAGGGGTGTGAAGGATACACCCGACCCATCCTTCAAATCTGGGGGAAAGAAGGACCCATTTGGAGGAGTCTCTGAATTCGGACAGGCCTTGTCGCCTACAGATCCGTCCTTCGGAGGACGCAGAACCTGAATTTGGACACATCTGTAGTTTGTTCTTGTTGGTTCATGACCTCTGACCTTCAGAGTCAGAGAGGCCTTCAGAGAATTAGCCATTGTTCTGAAACGTCTTGGATGAGTAATGGAGGTGAGCGAAAGGTTTCTCCATGTATGGATGGTGACTTTCTTTGTTCCCTGACTGATAGAAGTTCTTTCTCTCAGATTGAGGCACAATGTGTTCTCTCTGAGATCACATTGTGCCTCATGTTGCCAGACAGGTTTTAAGTGATCTCTTTGGTCTGGCAGCAGTCAGGAATGGGTGTGGGTAGTGGAAATTATTCATAACAATGTTCTTAATCACAACTTATCTATTATTTAACAGCTTTTTCAGCCTTTTCTTAGAAAATCTAAGAGAAATATGCATTTTCTGCTGTGGATTCGGACCCGGCTTTTGCACTTGGTTTCTCCACGGCTACATGACACCTGAAGTAAACTTTGGGTGACCTGCTTTGGTAACTTCATGTCCTGCAAGTCTCTGCAGCATTTTGAGTTTCTCTGTACATTTTTACTGAGAATCCCCGTATAACTCAGCGGCCCAGGCTGCGGTCTGATGCTAACGTGGCTGCAGGTATCTCTGCACAGGTATTTATGATGCTTTACTACCATTATTAGTAGGTTATGATTGCTATCTTACTATTATTATTATCATTAGTTTTTACTTATTTTATTTATTGTTATTTAAAACAGATTATAAAGAATTTATATGATATACATTGGTAATTATTATGATACTGTATGTGTGGTTGTTATAAACAATTGTCATTGTTACTATTATTATTATTATTATTAGATTTTTACTATTATTTATTCTGACAAGAACATCAAGCAGAAGACAACCATGTTATCGGCTCCAAGTCCTACACTAAACAAAAGAACACAGTTATGCTAAAGTTCATTCCTGCTACTTACAAAACAAGTAGAGTTAGAGAGGAATGTGTCTCAAAGTCACACGCTTAAAACAATGATGGTGGTTTCTAAAATGTTTACAGTCAGGCACAGGAACAATCTGGAAAAAATGACATTTTGTGTAATTATAACAAAATAAAAATACAACTTGGTGTTAGCTTATACACTGTTAGTATAAGCTAACACCTTCAGCTGGAGCTAACACCATTAGCAATAGCAGGATCTAAGAGCATTATCAGGAGCTAACAGCATTAGCAGGAGCTAACACCATTAGCATTAGAAGGAGCTAGCACCATTAGCTATACTCCGGTTAGCATATCCAAGCAGTAGTAGCACAAACAACAGGTTATTTTATCCGACTCTCTCCTCTTCCTCTCTTTGGTCCTCCTCATCTTCATTTGCCCTCGTCATGGAAATGAAGAGGCATTGCCTTCTAATTTAATGTTCAAATTGAAAGTACTAGATGTTACTCAATATGCAATAATGCATTGCAGTGTAGACAACATGGTGACAATGTCTTAATTTACACTGATAAAAACTAAACAACCCGTTCTTTTTAAATAAATGTTTCCCAAATAAAGTTTATTTTTATAGCTAATCATGGATCCTTTTAAAAATGCTAGGTCAGACCGAGAAATGCCCACAAACTTAGCTGCCAAAACCACTTCTTTATACAAGTGCTGATTAATTTAATTTGATTTGTAGTTTCTGCTGCTACTTTAGTTAAATCCTGTGGAAGATGTTCCTAATGTTTTCCCATTAGCATTAGTTTTTATTTTTTTCTATAGCATACCAGAAAAACTAATGCCCAGATTGGGGTTATGTAAGTTCAGGTTTTACGGACTCAACAGAAATGCCTAACCCTCCTTTAAAAGAAGAGAAGCAATGATGAATAGAGCATTGAGGGTTTTGATGAGTACTTTCACAACTATTTCGCAGTGATCCTCTCTATAAACAGGCACAGTTTAAACAGTTCACTCCCTGAGTCCGCTGCCATGTAACTTCAGCATTTACTGTTTGTATTGAGTCATGCAGACTCAGAGTCAGAGCCTTTTATCATTTTATCTAAATGTCAGGAGCAACAAAAGCAAGATTACAAGAAACCCAGAAAACGCTGTAGCTCAGCATCCGAGCAGAACTACAAAACTGAAGCTGGTGTCTGTTTTGTGACAGTTTTTAAGGGTCACAAACTGAATTTCATCCTATGTGGGTAAAAATTTAAATTACTTGTCAAAACTGAGCTTGATTATTCTGTGCTTTTGGTGAAAATCTGAGATTTTATGGCGTTTTTGCTCCAGTTTTACATCAAAGTGTGGCATCCATCTTGTAGAGACATCTTTTATATTTCTACACTGCAAAAACACAAAATATCACCAAGTACTTTTAGTGTTTCTAGTGCAAATATCTTATTATTCTTGTTCTAAGTCAATAATTGATTAAAAAAATACTTGTTCCATTGGCAGATTATTTCACTTATAAAATGTATTTTTTTCCAAGTTATAAGTGAAACAATTAGATTTTTTATCAATATTAAGGAAGTATTGACAGAAAATAAGCTCCTATATCTTGCTGATTAGTTACTTCTATGTTAGTTTTGTCTTATTTCAGGGATATTTACACTAGAAACCAACTAAAATTACCTGATAAGACTTTTTGTGTTTTTATAGCACTCAAGCTGTGCACATTCCCGCCCTCTCTACTTTTTATGTAATTAAAACTTTTACCTGATCTTGTTATTGAGTTGATATAGTGTTGACAATTAGTAGCAAAGCACTGCGTCACTTTTTCTTTTATATTATCATGCGTACATTTAAGATTTAGTGCGTTAAGTTGGACAATGTGACAGTTAAAGTCAATGCTAGTCATCATCTTCAAGCATCTTCAAGCATCTTGTTTGCAAAGTATCCATTTTCCCACACTGGATAAGTAGCATTTTGAAACGTTGATCTCATTTTTATCTGCATGTTTTGGGTCGTTGTTCTGCTGGAAGGTAAAACTCCACTTCTCAAAATGTAACAAATGTTGCCATTTTGTTCCCCAATCAAACCGAATCTACCAGACTATCATCACAAACACTCCTAGCTTAATGTTCTCGGTGCAGTTATGGTTTTTATTACAGATATATATTTTTACGATAACAAAATGTGTTCAATAAACATTTTAAAGGTGGTTTGTCTCCAACAGCTGCGTTTGATGAATTTTTATCATCATCTGAGGGAGCTTTATTACAGTGTTGATTTAAAAATCATGTTGACAGTCTGCCCAGCCGCGCTCCCTAGCGCCCTCTGAGGTGTGGTGGGGTCACTGCGATATTCATCTCGTAAACACTTGATCTGATCAGAGTATTTCGTCCTCAGGCAGCAGTGAATGGAGATACGCCCCTTATTGCCGAGGGCCTATCAGAGAGCGACAGCGGCGTTGAGTTGACCAATGACAACAGCCCGCTGACTGCAGCGGAGCCGCCCTCGCCCTTCTGCCCCAAACAGAGCGGGGGCGCCGCTTCGCCGCAAGGTACTTACCCAGCACATCCACAGTTTTACACACTCTCAAAACTCTCAATAAACGGTTATAAACTGAACCAACAGAGGCAATGTGCTGCTATTTCTTGGTTTTGGGGTCATTATTGTGTTAAAAATTGATGGCTTATGACCAAAACATGACACTGTGCAACTTCACTGTCATGCCAACGTCAATGGAGGTTTAAAAATCACACCAAGTGTTTAAAATGTGGACATCTGGAGCCACTTTGGGTTTTATAGCAATGCAGTAAAAGCAGAAAGTAATGAAATAAAACACAAGAGGTATTAAACTGAGGAGTAAGGAAGCCAGACGATTCTGCTCTGTGGAGGAGAAGTCAGACTTAAATACGTCTCGACATGCAGTTACTGTAAAAATTTAAAATTACACCCACCCATTGTGAGCATTAATCTGAGGCTTTTATGCTGCTTTTCTACCATTATTTATCCAAAGTGACATAATAATAAAACAAATAACTTTTGATTTGATGTGGATTTTCTGGTCAAAATTAGGCGTACAAATTGAAATATTCATAAACATAAAATCCCATTAAGACGTAGCAGGGAAACCAGTTATTTTTTCAAGTGATCCACATTCTCTTGGCCAATTTTGATTATATTATTTAAGTTGTTTAGTTTCCTGGTTAAAATGCCACTTTAATTGACATTTCAGAAATCTGATCATTTAGAGGTTTGGACTTTGGAAAGGTAACTTCAGAACTGTTAACTGTTGGTACTGTTAACTAGTTTTATCCATTTCAAAACCAGTCTGGACTCATTTTTGGATCATTTCTCCCAAATGTGTCCAAGTTTCAACCCTCTGACCAAACACCAGGTCAAACTCCAGTTTCATTTTCTGCAGAACTGCTGAAATTAGTTTGGCTAATATGCTAATACGCTAATAATTCCTTAATATTGAAGAAAATGCTAGATTATTTCACTTATAACATGAAAAAAATGTTTTGTAATGAGTAAAATAATGGAACTAGTATTTTTTAAATTAATATTTAGGAATTATTAACTTAAAATAAGCTCCTATATCTCGCTGAAACAATTAGCTTTGTCTTATTTCAAGTGTATTAACATATTTGCACTAAAAACTGAATAGAAATATGTGATTAGGATTTGTGTTTTGCAGTGTAGGGGCTTATGCATTAATATCTTTAAGGTCTTTATGGACTATGTAATGTTTTACATCTTTTTCTGTATTTAAATAATAGAGTGAAATTTTAGGTTTCATTCTTTAAGTCCAGCCCTTATTTATGTTGCAGCTCTAACCGAATCACAGTCTTCAAATAAATTTCATAATAAATTTTGCTGGATGATAAATTGTCCCAGAAGTTATTGCGATAAACGATAATATTGTTGTTTTGAGACCATTTTCAACTAATACAACAGTAAGTGCAAAGTAATAATGCAAGAACTCATTCTCAAAGATCTATAAACTTTAAAATCTAATGAACATTTAACCCTGGAACTGGAAGACATTTTAAATATTCAAAATAAATAAAATTAATTATGAAGACTGTAAACAAAATTATCCTTCAAAAAAAGGTCTAGTTGAGACCAGACTGAAGACTTTTATCATCCAGTTTTTGGTAGAAAGAGAAAATGACTGAGTTTCTTTAATTTATAATGTGATTAATTGGTTTATTTCTTATTGAGACATTCCTTGTCTTCAGTATAGAAAATGTTCATCAGAGCAGTTTAGATCCAAGATGAAGGGAAGAGTCTTGAAGGTATTTCTTTTTGTTGCACCATCTGTTTGACCTTCTGCTGCTATCTCCGTCTCCCCCGTCTCTCTTTCTGCTCCCACATCCTTCGCCAGATGGTAACCAGCGAACGAGAGGAAGCAGGAAGAGGAGCAGGAAGAGGCCTGAGGAGGAGGAACCGGACTGGGACTCCTACAGCCACGTAACGCTACAAGCACATGGAGGCCTCACTTTGTTTGTGCCAACAGATGGAAGAAGCTTTATTTGATTGTTTGTTTGTCTGTTTTTCCAGAAGAAGCCGTCTGGAACGTCTCAGTTGGGCTTGAGGCAGAGACCGAGACCAAGAACCATCTACCAGGCCGGCCTGGCGGCGAACCCGCAGACCAAGCACCGCAGGCAGAACCGCAAACAAGAGCAAAGCACAGTCATGGTAAATGCCAGGGACGATCCCGCATTACATCGCTATCGGCACATCTCATCGGCCCGATGTGCAAAACTGGTTTAAAAAACGATGTTTACATTGCAAAAACATAAAAACATACCAAGTATTTTTGGCCCAGTTTCCAGTACAGATATCTTAGTACACTAAGATATTTACTAAGATGTCTTAGTAAATATCTTAGTACGTTTTAATAAGACAAAACTAACTTACCAGTAACTTTTTTTAGCAAGATACAGGAGCTTGTTTTATGTTAGCAATTCCTTAATATTGATGAAAATATTCTAGTTCCACTAGCAGATTATTTCACCTAACATTTTCCTATAAGTGAAATAATAGTAGTATTGTTGTTATAATTAGTGAAATAATTTTTGGGAAGGATCATTCTTATAACCAAAATGTTATTTCACTTAAAAAGTGGGAAAGTTTCTTGTTAGTAATAAAAATCTGCTAGTACCTTTTTAAAAAAATCAATGTTCAAGAATCACTTACTTAAAACAAGCTTCTGCATCTTACTTAAAAGTTACTTGTAGGTTAGTTTTGTATTTTTTCAAATATAAAAAGAAAATTTTATTGGAGACTAGACCAAAAATACTTGGTAAGATTATGTGTTTTTACTGCGAAAATACAGAATGTATCAAGTTCTGCTCTGCTGCTTTTGACAGTTGGTGGGAGAGTCTTGGGATGAAAAAAGGGAGTTTTGAGAGAGAGTTTTTTTATATATATATATATATATATATATAATATATTTTTTATATTTATAAATAAAAGTTTGTAG
>CAEFZY010072296.1:0-14909 GCA_903066815.1 Brachyrhaphis roseni
AACGACGCGGCACGCGCCCCTCGGGCCCCCGCCAACGACGCGGCACGCGCCCCTCGGGCCCCCGCCAACGACGCGGCACGCGCCCTTCGGGCCCGCAAAAGGTAACTGCGCTCTCAAGTCCTGCAGTCTGCAGGCCAGCTAGGCCTCGACCCGGCCCTCTTTTCGGGGGAAGACTACCCTGAGCTTCGTACGATCCGATCACCTACCCTTGGTGATCCTCAGCTCAGAAGTCTTCTACCGGGTTCGAGCGCCAAAGAACTTTTGTATCATTAAATTCTTCTAACTGATACTTTCTCTCTGTGTGAGTCTATCCAGATTGAAATGAAGCTTAAGCGAAAATTCAGACTGGGAAACGGAACACAGCTGATCCGCATCATCCACTCACCACGCCCCCGCCGCTGCCAATCAGGACCTGGGGGCTCGTGCCTCTCCAGCCAATCGCCGTTTATGGATACCTTTAAACAGTCTAGCCGCCTTGGGGCGTCCTGCTTGTCAGCCGTGCTTCGACCCACCTCCTCCCCATCTCCACCTTCACCCGACGGTCTCCCTCCGGACTCCTCCTCCAGGCCTCGCTCCATCATCAGGATCGAACCTGGGGGGAAGACTACCCTGAGCTTCGTACGATCCGATCACCTACCCTTGGTGATCCTCAGCTCAGAAGTCTTCTACCGGGTTCGAACGCCAAAGAACTTTTGTATCATTAAATTCTTCTAACTGATACTTTCTCTCTGTGTGAGTCTATCCAGATTGAAATATCCTACATATAGTAAGTTTTTTTTATTCAGCTTTTTAGTGAATGTTTTTTGCTGCATTTGCCTGATTGGGAACTTATGAATCAACATAGTTAATGGATATTTTAGGTAGGTTTTATAGAAACTAAAACAAAGAGGAGTAAATAAAATCATAAAATATTTCTGTTATGATAGACTTTTATAGGTAGCATGGGTTCTAATGAAATGTCAAAGGGGTCTGTTATTCCCTCAAGTCAAGTTGATCAGGATGTCCAAATTTAAATTGGTTTATGAATACACCATTATGTTTTCTAAGTATAGACCATGTTTCTGTAGAGAATAAGTCTTTATTAATAAGGCGTCTGGTGGGAACCTGATTTCCTCCCACTATGCTTCAGGCAAAAGCAACATTATCTTGGTATTGTCTCCATTAGTTGTATTTTTGACATTGCTGTAAACTTTAATTTTAGTTTGAACATGTTTTGGCCCTCTGATTGGACAGCATGGCTTTCTTTCCACTACTATGCATTCATACAGCTGGAGATGTGAAGTCAGCCCACATGTGCTTAGGAATAATGGGTCTTGGCTTCTTAAGCTCATTAAGGACAAAATAACACCACCATAAAAGTGCAAGCCTGCATGTGCCTTTAGATTCTTTGGACTTTGCGTGACCTAATCTCAAATTGGCAGTGTCTTTTTTTCCTCTTTTCAACAAAGGGATTATATAAAACGTCTATGCTGGTTTGGTTTAAAAGTGCGGTATTTTCAGGTTTAAATAGCTGTGGTGTGGTTTAACCTTACTCAAAATGTACTAAAACTCGAAAATAAAATGCTCACAGAACTCAAAGTCTCTTATCTATTTTAAGCAAGGTAATATTAGCTTAACATACAAGTAATAATTTAAGCATATTAATTTTTTGACTTAAAATTGTTTATCAGTAACATCAGTCAGCCATTTCTTTTAAGGATTGTATTTGGCACGACTGCGTTGAGGTCTGCCGCCAAGCTCCTGATAAAAACCAGCTCCTTGTTCTGTGCTTTACTTTGTTCAGAGGGTATATGGAGACATGATTACTTCCTGTAGGCATGGACTTTGATGAAGTCTTAAATCTCTAAAGTTTGGCTATGACATATGTAGTTTACCAGTTCAGCACTATAAAGCATGCCTGAAATTACCTGCACTGTAAACAACCATCCTCCACTGTGAACAGAGAAGTGCCAATCTGAACAAGACGTCTGTTAATGTTGTTAACCCAATATTTGGAAGTGTGGTCAACATGGACTGAACGGCTTCGTTCACTTCCTCACCTGCCATTGCTAAAACTGCAGGCAGATTAAAATTCTGAAACAGAGCAGAAAACCAACATCATCGTTCTCAACTTCTCCTTCTGTTTGCTGATTGGCCCACATTGAAATTCTATCAGAGGAAATTGTTCAGTTCAATGGGAGAAACCCCATTCGGAGTAGTGAAGAGAGATAAGAATCTAGCAGTAATGAGTAATGCAACGGCCAGACCACCAAACAGCTGGTTACTTTCTCTGAAATCTTGTTCTTACTAAATTCTGTGCTACTCCCCTTGATATTTCTGGGTTTTCTGAATACAATGTTTATCTGGAGCTCTTTCATATTTTTTTCCACTTAGGTATTGGTGTTGACAATATAGTGGAACTGATGTGAAAGCATGGAGTCTGAAGTAACACCAATAATGCTGAATCATGGAAAAAAGGTGTTTCTGTGTCGTTGCCCACCCAACAGCCCTGCAAGTTCAGTTTGCATATTTTTCATATGCAAGTGTAGGGCTTTTGCGTGTGTGTGTATTATTTATTATTTACTTTCAAGGCTTTAACATTAATTGCATGTGCTGGTTGATGCAATGGCAAATTGTCCAGGGTGACCCCTCACAGTACCGGCAAAACAAGACAGTACAACAAATATTAAGAGATGTTTGACAGAATTACATATATAAAAGTCAACTAAATCTACTCTACAATTAGATCTAATGTTGCCAAACAAATGAAGATATGTATATGTAAAACAAAGTGTAAAGAAGTTAGTGCGTGAGGGACTGACTGTGTAGCTTCAGGTTGGCCATCAGAAGGCCTGCATTTTTGCATTTAAGGGCATTTTGAGGTTTTCCAACATAATTTTTTTTATTTAAAAAAAATTATTAGCAATATTTCTAATGTTACTTCCTTAAATTAGAGAAACAACAGTTTCTTTTTTCACTGAAGCATGTTCCTTTCAGAAGCAGCGCAATCATTTATATATCACCTGTAAAGGATGCTTTTATTAGAAATCAGTCGACCAGCATCATGACCTCACAGGGCAGAGGGCGTCCTGTACATTTTTCAGCTTCTGCTCCAAAAATCAGGTTTTAGGTGTTATATTTCTGTAATCTATATGGATGACAGAATCTCTACACCATTCTGTTGGTCTTTTCCACTGTTTTCCACTGTTTGAACCCTCCACCAGTACCACTGGTGGAGGGTTGTCTCTTTTTGTTGTTGCAATAATTTCATGTGACTGCAAACATCCAGCTGAAGATTAGCTCCAAGGTGTGCCTTGAAGACGCAACTCCATGTATCACAGTCAGGATCATTTGTGCTTCCTGTGTGTGCTCCTGCCTGCACCGCATGTGTGTTTTCTGCATGCCTCCACTGCTCTTCATTTCTTTTCAGACAGTTGCCTTATCCCATATTTTAAAATTGGGTTTCACAACTTAGGTTTTGAAATTTTTTATACCTAAAAATCACCCGCAGTGCAGTACCTCTGCTACACAAAAGGTGTTGCTGTAGAGAGCATTATAATGCTGCACAGCAGGAATGGCAGCAAAAGAAGAATTTACAGGTAGTGCATAGAAATGTAATATGTTTAAGCATACTTCAACTAACTAATGGTTCGTTCAGCTTAGTAAAGTAGGACATTACAATTAGTTCAGTAGACCTCAGTGTGTGTTGTAGAAGGAGCTGTATGTGTTGAAGGTGTTATCAGCTTTGCTTCTAGAAACACAGAAGCAAAGTTCTGCTTTGACTGTAGGTTCTGGAACCTTTTTCCACCAGAACCTCATTTTGTGGAACGTTTTGAACTTTGCTGGATGGTTCTTGTGTGCATTTTCCCGCTGGGGACCAAAACAAGGCTGTACATGTAGATGTGGGTCCTTTTTTTTCCTGTGCTGATATCTGTGGGCCCAGATAGCCGCTGTGTGTGACAGAAGATCACAGTTAAAATCTGTGACATCATATCAGTGGAGTGTTATTCTGTGATTGTTTTGTAGTACATATGATTAAGAGTTAAGTGCTGTTACTCCAGACTTTCTGGAATAATCTAACTGAATGAAAGCAAGCAGAACCCGACTCCCAGGCTTGTCTCAGAAAGAGGTGTTGAAACACCAAGGCCTTAACACCATCAGCTTTTCCCTTCCTGGAGAAGGAAGAAGCCTCCACAGTTCCTGAAAAGGCAGAGATGCAAATGAGGCGGGAAGAGAACCATCCAGGCTCCTAGAAAGTTGAAAGGATTCCCTCAGTGGAAATGGAGCACATCATATCCACTCAAAAACTGATTTTCATAGATGAATAAAGAAGGTAAGTAAAAGATAGGGGTGAACATCCCTGCAACAGGTATCCTCCATCGCCACAACCACACCCCGGAACCAGTTTCCTCTGGGTCTGCTCTCACTCACTGACCTGGGCTTTTATACGTCAACGTGTGAGACTTTTTTATTCACGAAGGCTTTATGTCCTTACGAGCACTGTGCCATTTTATTCCAGATTTGTAACTTTTATTTATTAAAATAAATAAATCCTTTATTTATACAGGAAAATGTCTTGAGACTCATTCTCTCATTGACAACAGAGACTTGTTACATACATCACAAAAAATAACTTAAAGGCAGCAATACAATCTACTTAATACTTATAAAAATTGATACGATACATTGGCAACAGAAGAGTTTTCACTGATAACAAATACAAGAGCCTACAGACAAATTTTAAAATCGCTTTAATAAAGTTTTGAAGTGAGAAGATTGGGGAGCTTCAGGTTCTGCTGCAGCAAGTTTCAGATAGATGGACCAGAAAAGGAGCTAAGCTCAGTATGCACTGAAGGAACAGGGAATGTGATAAAGTCCTGAAATCGAAGGCTGTGGTATTGTTTTCTGTGTGAGAAATGTAACATGACAAGTATGATGGAACTAACTGGAGGTTGGATACCAATATAAGAGTCTATGAGTGTGTAGAGAGGGCAATTTAACTAAGAAATATAAAGTGCAATGGTGAGTGAGGGCTTTGCTTTGAATCTAAGCGCTCCATGAAAGACAGCGTTCAACAGATGTAATGTACATTTATTCTCTTTGGAGTTTTTTGTTTAGTTTTTTTCTAGGATTTTTGTAAAGCACCCTGGCTGTTTTTCAACGGACTATATAAATCAATAAATGACTGGATGAATTATTCATACCAGCGGAGGAGTTGGATTTCAAATGATTTCCCTTCTATCAAGAAGTTGCTTGGAAATGAGGAAGGCATCTCTCCAAAACAAATTCAACAATGTCAAAGGAATTGCAGTTTTTTTTGGGTGGGGAGTACTTTTTTAAATGGTATGTTGAGAATTACCATCAGTAATCATCAGAAAAATCTTTATTAACATTAATGCAATCATACCCTTCTTCTAATAGCTAATCAGCTTTTTGCATGCTTGTCATTAAAAATGTAATATTTGGTGATGAGCTTTAATTGTTTGAGGTTGGACCTGCTCTTTGTCATTACCCTCATCTGTAGTTCCCTCCGCAGGTTCTCGGTCTACTCATGTCAGGACTCTGACTAGATCAGCCCAAACATTTCTTCCAGTCAGAAGAAACATGTTGGTAACATGAGGTGCTTTTAGTGATGGCTGCCTCTCAGGCTATGCTTTTGATAGTGTTATAACCTCTTTGTTAGCTTATTAGTGAGTCAGCAATGATTCATATTTCAACAATTAAAGAGGCTTTATTCATAGCAAGCAGTCTGAGAAGTAAAAACAAAAAGTGTATTTTTGAAATACAAATAGGACTTAGAGGTGTGTTTTATGAGTGGAATTCAAGAACTTTTGGTGGCCCCTTGCTGGTTTGGAGGTGTTCTTACATGCTGCTTAGTTTGCTTTGCCTTGAGCTAGCTCTGTGTGGATGTTTTTATGTACTTGGATGCAAATAAATTTTTCTCACAAATAACAGTTTTGACAGCTATTAGTGCATCTTGGTGCATGCAGTACTACACTGAGAACTTGAGTGGTGAATTGTGGTGTCATTTTTTTTCATCTTGTTTTTTCATTAAGACACCGTTTTTTGACATTGGAGGTGCCAAACATTTTCTGTCCACTGAAGGTTGGAATAAAATTCTTTTTACTAGATTTGACAGTTTGTTTTGGTGAGGTTTTGGTAGGTGATGTAAGAACATGATGGGACGTTTCGTTAGCTTTTTATTGGCTGTGTGCCTCAGCCTCTCGTGTCCGTCTTTGCTTGCGCCCTGCAGCACAGTTTGCTGCTGAGATCTGTCTGTATTTAGCTTTATTTAAAGACCCTTCATTTCTACCCAGACTCCTAGTTCCTGCTACAGATTAATGCCCAGAGCTGAAAGGTGTTGTCCAGATGCCGGCTGACTGGTACTGACTGGTATTCAGACCAAAGGGTTTTGTGTAATAAAAGTTTGAATCTGTTTACACATGGTGAGAAAGTGTCAGTTTGCTGCTCTTACTCTTAAAATGTCCAGGTCTGTTTTCCATAGACTAGTGGTGTCCAAACGTTTTGATCAAATCATCAACATGAAAGCACTTGGGGGGGCATTAAAAAGTGTTTTTTTAAGTGTACATATAAATTTATTGTACCTTTTTAATTTTATCACTAGTTGTGCAAGAAGCCAACAAAATAGACTTTTATACAACAAGGATTTGTAAATCTTAGATCTAATACTGCTGTGTACTAAGGCCTTTTTATGCAATATTAGCAATATATTAAGAGATGCAAAGAAACAAATAATTCAGCTGAAAAAATCTGTCTAATGTCAACATGTGAAAAGCTCAGCCTTTTCTACTGAACTAACATCAATATATAATAGAACTTTATTGATTTATTGATTGTTTACTAATTAATAACTGAGTAGCAAAAATGCAAAATAGCAGATTTTTTTTGTTTAGTTTTATACATAATTTGATGGGTGACGGTGAAGCTGAAACTGTACCAGTAGAGGAGTCCTGGGTAGAACATACAAAATGCATATTTTTTTTTGTACATACTCACAGTACTGCTGAACGTATGTTGTTCGTTCAGCAAATTGACATTTTGTGACCTTTCGCTTTTTTTCAGCACCAACATTTGGCCCTCCATGTTGGAGCTGAAATGGACCACAATGTTCCACCATGGTTTTTAACTGCTTTAAACTATCAGGTTATTTTTCCCTGGATAGACTACACAGGTTACGTTAGTTTTATCAGTACACCATGTCACAGCAATGTGTCTAGTATGCACTATTGTGTGCTAGATTGTGCTCTATGTAAGCCACATTTAAACCTTTGTTTCATTTTAGAATGTGAAACTGACATGGTTGCCCACAGTGTAAGGCTAAAAAAAATCTGCTTATTTTATTTCCTCCAAAAATCGGTACTTCTCCACCACCTATGCTGTTCCAAAACTGGAACATTGAATCTTGGGTTCTATAAGGACTGATTATGAAACACAAACTAATAATAGCCAATAAAACAAACTTAATCAAAAAAATCTCCTTTGTACTGTTGTAGCATTGTTAGCTCAGAGAAAATGTGTTTTAACAAGAACAGAGCAGCAGATATCTGCTGTATAAACAGTTCATGTTAACTTGAATGACTAATATGTAATTCTTCTCTTGTCCTTTGACCTCTGCTCAGGACATGATTTGATTTGTATTTGGGTGCTACTTCTAGAAGATAATTGAAAATGCAATTTTTACTTAAAATATTAACTGTTAAAATTCTGTCTTTTTTGGGAAGTTAACATACAGTAATTTCAACTTTTCAGGAAGACCATGTTACGGCAAAACTAAATAAAACAATCACAACTTTGATTGCCACTTTTCAAAAAAGGTGGTGTAAAGTCAGTAATTTTACACCACAGTAATCACAAAAAAAACATGGCAACATGCTGTGGGGACTGATTTATAGAAATTTTACCTTGACACACTTCCCCTACCCAATATTGCTGGCAATTAAATGGAGCCTTTAATGGAGACAGCACCTGATGCAGGAACAATGCAATTGTTGTGTATCTCTAAGCCAGTGGTAGGGCAAGTACCGTAAACCTGGTGGCCTTCCAGGCTTATAATACACTGGGGGAAACCCTGGAGACAGTATTTCCTGACTGTCTTTTTTAAAAGTCTGTTAATAGAGGTGGTTGAGGGTGGGTATGTCCAAACAAATTTCAAAGATTGACCTCAAGTTTTCCATTTTCTAGTTCAATCATGTGTTAGTAGGAAAAACAAGTGTGACAGAAGGAAGTGTCATGTCAAAATTCTCAACATTTTAAACAATCTGGTTGTGCTAGCTGGGAGAGCACATATTTAGTGGTCAAGTTAGTCACGGCTCCACAGGAAGTGTTGTTATGTGAAAACAGGGAGCCTCCATACTATAAAGTGGGTGATCATGTTATCAGCTTTGTTGCACTTTCATTCCCTCGTCTTTTAGGCAATAATGCAGCAGTAAAGTGGTTTGATCTGGAGGGTCAAACTCCTCAGACCCTAATGTTGATGGTTGTTTAGATGAAACTTGGTCTAAACAGCCCGGAGCTAAGCTCTGCTGACAAAGAAAGCTCTCTGACATTTCTCAAGGAGGAACTCCTGCTGACTGAAAACACTGCAGCTGACCACAGAGGATACAGTGCAGCATACAGATTTAAAGTTCAGTGGGGAAAGCAAACTGCAGCAGTTTCCAGAACACACATATAAAAGTGAGTCAAGGAGAATTAGTGTTTTTCCAATAAAGGAGAGAAGCAGGGTGCCGCTACACAGACGGGTAATAATAGGCTGTGGCTCTGTGCTGTACCAAGCTGATTTTCTAGTTTTCCTTATCGGTTATTTGTTCTCCAGCTGGATGTAACTTTCTAAAACTATGCCCTGATGTGCTTCCCTGTTAGAGTAAAATCTGCATTGAACTCTTCTTTTCTCTGTAGACCACAGGGAACAAAGCAATGATATATTTCTGAAAGCTTTTCTCCCTGTATCCTGATGACTAGACATTGATATTCACTTTATATTTTGCATAAAGATATTACAAAATATAATAATGAGAATATAGTTAAAAGATAATAGACTTTTGCATTAAGAAGCCTAAACCATGCCTAATCTTCGTTCTGTGGGCTCACCCTCATCAATCTATGCTGGATGGAACTTTTCAATGTTATGCTGGTTTGTTCACATGAACAGAAATTAAATGTTGGCAAGTTATTTGAAGGATTTAATGAAGTTCCTCATTATTTTTTGCTTTAAATTTCACTTTTTGCAAATGTGTTCTAAAAATGACTGAGTGCCTATTGGATATTACACACCGATTCCAACTCATATTCCTATTCTTTCTACTTGTCTTGAAGTTCTTGTTCCAGCTTGTCTTAAATTATATTTGACTTCAGTTTATACTAAGGGTGTAATGTGATCTTCTGGCAAGAGACCTTGCAATATTAGAACCCAACAGTACTTATCCTAAAAGCAGAGTTTATGCACAGTTGCTCATGAATTATGGCACTCATGGTGGCAGAATGTTGGAACAGCTCTGTTATATTTTGGATTTGTTCTTTTGGTTGACTTTTGTTCATAATTCATTAGTACGTATCAGTAGTTGCATTAACATTGACCATATTTGCCTTATTTGATATTTCGAAAATGAATTTACTTGAAGGGATCCATGGTTAGTTGTGAGAAATAGTTTTTTAATGTAAAAACAGTACACTAATAATACTATAGGTTGTTTAGTTTCTATAAATTTTAATAAAATATTGTCACATGAATGTTGCCATGTTGTTCATGCTGCAATGCATTCTGGACTAAAAATTATGTTTTTAGTCCAATTGCGCTAGCTCTGTGCTGTCAAAACAGGGATGAGTAACATCATTAAATTTTTTCAAATTGAACCGGAGCGCTTTGAAATTGATGGGAATGTAGAACTCACAAGAGGTAATGACCAAATGGAGGAAGAGGACAGAGTTGGCTGTAGGAGCTGGTGTTTTGCTGTTGAAGGTGCCATTTTCAGCTTCTTAAATGAGTCAATGAATGACAGGTCAAACTGTGTGATCCAGTAAGTACTTATATAGCTCTGTGTCTGGTCCAGTAACAGCTGTTTAGTGTCTGGTCTTGGTCCAGTTGGATCAGTTGTTTCATATTCAGTACCGGCAGCAGTGTAGCTCCATTAGCATTTCAAAGAGCTTCCAGTGCTGCTTGTCTGATGTTTCTCCCAGCGTTTAGCTGGCGGCAGTGGGGTTTTATGTGATTTGTGGATAGAACGTGTCGGCAGGGCATTTATTTTTAGCTCGTTAAGGTAACAATCACCTGTTAGAGTCTTTGTCATTTTTGCTCATACAAATGACTCAAAGTCTTCTGGAGAGAAATATTGAGAGCACAAATGTAGGTAATTCAGAAGTTGTGTTTGGCTCCGGCTCTTTCCCACGGTGCTCTTCTTTTTTTTATGTGGGAAATGATTCATACAGCCAACAGTGACACAGTGTGGCATTATCTAAAATGACATCAGTCAAAAGCAATATGATAAACAATTACTCAAGTAAAGTTAGTCTTCCTGTTTTTACTCAGTAGATTCCAGTACAGAACAGATTTTTGAAGTAATTATGAGTTTTAGTGTATGATAAACAGCAGTTTTTTAGTTAATAGGAAAATTACAACATATTTAGGCCAACATGTTAAACTAATCCTGGATCTCTTTAATGGAAACTTACAGATTTTGAAAAATTTCTCATTTTTCTATAAAAAGTTTTGGTGCTTTTTATAAAAGGATTAGGTGCTTTTTTTAGCCGTATAAAAGTTGGTATATTTTGCAAAACTGCAATGGAAACATTTTTTTCTTCAAACTACTCCTTTTCATTCAAAACTTTTGCTTGTGTTGACATGTGACATGTTAATTTTAAACTGTAATTGAATGAACAAGATAAACACAAAAAAAAATCTATCAAAGTAAACTTTCTGAAATGAGCAACAAAAATATTGAACTTGGGTCTTATATTTATTTTATTTTATACTTATTCTTTTTATTGATTTATTTTGAGCTGTTTTTGTCTCAGCTTACTGAGATACTTGTTTTTGTCCCCATATCATTGCTCCAGGTTTAATACTGTACCTTTAATGTAACAGTTGGTCTGCAGAAAAGACTGGACACCAATGCTTAAAGGCCAAAGACATCATTAGCCATTTGTTTTCATGTTAGAGTCATGAAGGAGCTTCAGCCCCAGATTCCCAGCAGACAATGAGCATCCTGAGGCTAGATAATGAACCCCATATAACTGCAAACTTAGTGGTATTGGTGTGTATATCATTATCATTCTCACACCCAGATTCCGCCTGTTACATGGTGTGAGTCATTTGAATGTGTGTGTGACAGCTCATTGAACTGCTGGTTCCTGTGGATGTTTCCTGCCCATGGTAAAAATGTTGCAGGAGAATTTTTATCTCCAGCTGCAGCTAAATCTTTGTCCCAAAGCTACTGGTTTTACCTTTAGCATACTGGCTGGGTTTACTAGTGGAGGGAAAATGAAAAACTTTAAAGGGGACATATGCAAAATCTACTTTTTTAGCCCTTAAATAAATTTTTCTGTACTTTGAGTGTCCAGGAGTGCAAAAAGTTCAAATTTATTCTCTCCTGGTGCTGCATAGATATCTTTATATTCTCTTTGGATTATATTTTTCAGTCATTTTTTTCTCTATTCTATATAACGTTTTCTTGGCTATGATGTCAATGCATTTGCTGTGGAACTGCTAAACAAGGTCATAACTTCCGGCTAATTAGTTTTGTGAATCTGCCAATTTGCTTCCTCACAGCAATTTTGTAGTCCAGTTATGCCAAACTTGCAAGTCAATTAGTCAAAATGTATGGTTCTAGTGTGCATTAACATATGGGATTTCTTACATCGCCCCCTGGCATCAGACCCTCTTCAAAGTATCTGGTTAAATTTTATTTTTCTAACATCAGGGGGAAAGTCCATTTTTTGGAGCACTCTGCCAGTGTCATGATTTTCCAAAATACTTCATCTGATTGAGATGAAGTAATCTCCACTAAAACAAGTCAAACAGCGAAGCAGTAAGCTGCTAATGCTGCTAATTGTGAAAACCAATAACAGACATTGCATTTTGTCAAGTGCTTTTGTTAAAATCAGCAATACACATCAAGTATGTTAGTCATTGTTTAATTAATTATAGTTCAAAAGCAACTCTAAATAGGTGAGATTTTAGCCTAGATTTATAGGAACTCAGTATTTCAGTTGTTTTGCAGTTTTCTAGAAGTTTGTTCCAGATTTGTGGTGCATAACCAAATGTTGCTTCCTCCTGTTTAGTTCTGGTTCTGATACAGAGCAGATCAGAACCAGAAGACCTGAGAGTTCTGGTAGGTTAGCACTTTGGGATTCTTAGGAATGTAAAGTGCATTATAAATAAAATGTATTATTATTATTATTATTAGGTTGATACAACAACAACAATAGATCTTTAATGTATTGTGGTGCTAAACTGCTCAGTAATCTATAAACTAACTACAGTATTTTCAAGTCTATTGTTTGCAATCCAGGGGAAGGACTTTAGAACTGGATGATGTGCTCTATCTTCCTGATTTTAGTCAGAACGCCAGCAGCAGCGTTCTGGATCAGCTGCAGCTGGAGGATTGATTTTTTTAGTCAGACCTGTGAAGATGCTGTTGCAGTAAACAATGTGACTACAAATAAACACATGATGGATGAGTTTCTCTAGATCTTGCTGAGACATTAGTCCTTTAATCCTGAAAATGTTCTTCAGGTGATAGGAGGCCGACTTTGTAACTGTCTTTCTGTGTCTCTGAAGGTTCAGGTCAGAGTTCATCACTACACCCAGATTTCAACCTGATCTCTAGTTTCTATCTGTAAAACTGAAGCTGAGTGTTGACTCTATTGTTCCTCTTTAGGTCAAAAAGATAATAACTTCAGTTTTGTTTCAGCTGGAGAAAGTTGTGGCACATTCACATGTTGTTCAGAGATGTTCCCATTGTCTCCATGTAATTTATCTGGGAAATGAGGCAGTAATATGAAACCCATCAAATACAGTACTAAGAAAAGTTTTCATACACTCTCTTTCAGCATCGTTGTATAACAAATTTTAGGCCCCCAAGGGTGCAGTTTCTTTTTCCAAGGTTGAATGATCATATAATGAAAACTCCAAAAAAGTATTGGTTTCACAAGTTTGAACTTAATGGGAATTTTCTCTCATCCACGCAGAAGTTAGATTAGATCATTGTACTGGTGGAACCCTAAATCTTATCCAAAGTTCAGCCATCTAGGCCAAAATCTCACCTTCAAATGAAGGGATATTAGTTGAAAAGTTCAGGAACAATCTGGTGACACCCAAGCTGTGGTAAACCCAGTGTTTCTGTTCACAGAGACACAGGTTTCACATCAACAACAGTGTATGTAAATATTTGGTCTGAACTGTATAGCAAAGCCTTAAAGATCCAGTTTCTAAATTGAAAAAGGCTGCTCAAATTATAATATTTCTCTGTTCATCCACTAAAGCTGTTTAAAATGTGTCTCAAAGCGTAAGAGAGAAAGAATGGAGAAGGCAAACCACAATGGAGCTGCTGGTGTAGGAGCCGATCCAACAGTTCACTGTACATCTATAAATCTAACTGACAGTTTTATTCTCTCTCAGATGTGTTCCAATAAGTGGGGAGACTATTGGTAACAACGTGTGGATCTACCAGAATGAACCTTTTAAAATTAGACACAGTGTTTTCATGAGGAAAGAGATCCCAAGAGAAGAAACACAACACTGTGTTATTCCTGAGACGGGGACTTCCGTGTTTTGGAACTGTTAGAAGTGTAAAAGTTTTTTATTACCATCCTAAAGACTTCTTTATTTTAGGATCTATATATTGTGAAAATTTATATTTGTTGTTATGGTTGGAGATACTCTCATTACTTAAAGTGAAAAGTTACTAAATGCGATTATTTCTTTCCATGAGTGAGGTTAGCATAAAAACTAGAACAGATGGGAACAGCTGGCACAGATCCCCCAAAGAGGATTTTCAGAAAGGTTTTGTGTTTTTGTTGACATTGAAACTCTTGTACGCAGGGTTCAGTCACTCCCGTCCCCCCCCCTTCACAATGGGGGATAAGGGGGCTCACTCCTTCTCTAAGGCTCAGTGGAATCACCCTACAGATGAAGCTCATTTCGCCCCCTTGTACACGGGTTCTGATGATCCCTGTGACTGATCTCTCAAGTACAGTCTTGTCTCACTACTGTACTTGAGAGTCGGAACTTTGACAGAATGGTGACTTGAGAGTTATTCAATAAAAAGAATATTCCTTCGCTAAGTGAAAAACATTATAAAGATTAACTAAACCCAGACTGATGTTTTCAAGACTTTAGTTCTATTCCTCATGGTGATTTTCTGCATCAGCGAATGAAAACATGGCATTTAGGATTAGAATATGACATAAGGCTAATAAAAAACATTTTTAATACAGGAATGTGGGCTAGTAAATTTAATACTGTTTTAATAATTGTTATTTTTAAAAGGTACTTTCCATGTGCCAAACAAGTTTTAATGGGACACATACTTTTAATTTATTGAATATATTAATACAGGAATGTTAACAACTTGAATTTTGGGAAAAGTGTCTGTCTCTTCCTCTCTTCCTTCCCTAAAGCACGAAACTTAACGTGTTCATAAAGTTGTATTTTTTTTAAAGTTCCATTAATAATTCTTTCACCGAAATTGCCTCCAAAATGCTCTAAGGTAATTCAGAGGTTAACTTGGAAAGACAGAAATGGATTTTCTTTGCAGAATATTCCAGAAGAGTCATGTTTGTGCATGCATGGCTGGCTACACAATTCTCCAGTCTTCCAAATCCTCCCACAGTTCTTTTGCAGTCAGACTGGCACTTAGATTTGCTTTTATGGCTTTAGTGTTTTATATATATATATATATATATATATATATATA
>CAEFZY010072313.1:0-19141 GCA_903066815.1 Brachyrhaphis roseni
TATAAACTATTAAACGGAGCGTCTGATGGACGATGGATCGAGAGGGCTCGCCCTGCTCAAACGGATGTCAGCTGGAGCAGGAACTCTGATTGGACACTAAGGTAAGCCCCACCACACCGGTGTTCCGTCAGGTGCCCGTTTTGTTTATTTTATCCTGTTTCCTTTGGGTTTACATTCTTACGCACTTAGTGTTGCGGCCCTACTCTCCCGTAACCAGAAATAACAAAATAAGAACGAGCCAGGGTGAGGGTAGCGGTACGTAACAATATGAACTTTCACATGGTCAGTACAAAATGTTTCCCATAGCAGGTACGGTCTGACACATGGTGTGTATGAAAACACCCCTAAGGCTTGCACATATTGACAAATGGTTAAACTACTCCATGGTGCTTAAATGGTGGGTACAAAACCTTCCTGGGCAGGACTGATGTAATGTGGGTACCAAAAGTTTTTAAAGTGGGAACAGATTAATCTATTCCTAGTTCGAAATGACTCAGTGGCTGCTCCTAATTGATGAATGATGGGTATGAAATCTTGAATTGTTGGAGTTCAAGTGTTTCACATATGATGTTATACAATTTTCCAAGTTTAGTTAGTTTTTATTATTACCTTTTCAGTGTCGCAATGCACTGAAAAAAAGAAAAGAGGTGATCCAGGTTAAAGTAAATAAGTTTATCCTAGTAAATATATTCAGTTTATTAAGATATCATGATAAACAGAGATAAAGTGAGCTTGACAAACTTAGTTCGTTTACAAACTGACTACATTTTTTAGTATAGTATTTGGTGGATTCGTGCCTAAAAACACCTGATTCTATCTTTACATGGCTGGCTAATGCGGGTGTTTTGCATGCTTTTGTCCCTCGGTGGAAATTGAATCAGGTTTTTTTTTTATTCGTGTATGATAACATCTATTGATTAAATGACTATGAAAATGACAAAGCCTGTGAAAGGTTGAAAGGTGTTTAAAACCACAATCAGACAGCTGAGGTTAAGCAGATGACCATGTGTGGTTTGCCCCGTCTCTCCTACAATTCTTCATCATTTGTCCCATTACTCATCCTATTCACCAAGCTCAGTCCCATTAAAATGACTGACATTCCTGTGTCTGCTGTGAATGGGTCCCTAAGGCATCCTGAATGAAGCTCAAACTCATCACTTTCTTTTGAGTGAAAATCTCTACGCATCTGTCAAACAGCAAAAATGGGTTTTGCTGTCAGAGGTTCAGACCTTTGAAAATTTCAAAGCAGCAACTTCGAATGCCAAAATATCAAACTCCAAACGGCAGAGGTAATATAATTTTATTTATCCGTTTTGATGGCTTAGAATAAACTCCAGAGACACATCGAGATGTGTTTAAGGAAATTCACAAAAATAGCTTATTGAAAGAGAATAGTTAGCTGCTCCTTACGTTTTAAAGCCTCGCCTTGAGACATGTTCAAAAAGTCTGGAAGCATTTGAGTCTTTCTAGTTTGCTTCCAAGATCTTTTACAGCAGACTTAATCGGTTGCTTCCCACGCTTTCTCAAGACTTCATCATGTTTTTTGATCCAACTTTGACTACTTTTTCACTCACTGGATGACAGTCTGATGACAGTTGCTGACCATGACAGCATATTTACAGTTTGTGCTTCAGAAGTTAAAGAGGAGGATAAATGGGGAACAAAATGTCTGACCTAAATAAACCCTAAATCTCTGGACGAAAAGTATTTAAAGATCATGTTCTGGGAAAAAATGAAATAACTGAGCAAAGGTCGTATGCAGTGAAACCTTTGCCTTCATGTGTATTTGGGAATCTGCTTGAGTTTGTTTTTTCTTCTTATGGATTCCTGTATCGGGTTTTTTATTCTAAGAAAATTCTTGTGCTGCTCCCAGGAATGTTCTCGGTTCTCGTCATTCATTCATAATTTCAAACTCTTTAGTTTTCTTGTTGTTCCTCATTGTTCGCCTAGTTTCTTCCTCTTGGTAATCTCCATTTTCTTCAGCTTGCTTCCTGCATTTTGGTTCTCAAACTAGCTTGATTGTTGATGAGCTTCTTCTCCAAGATATTTTTATGACACATTTCCGTCACGTTTTTCTGCAGCATTCCTAATGTCCACAGACCAAAGACTTTAACAGAGGATGGTAATTGTACAGTCAGCTTTAGAAAGCAGTAGACGACATGTTGAGAAGCTTGTATGCAGAGTTTCAGTAAATGTTTTATAACTATATTGGCAATCAAAGTAATCCCAAAGTAAATAAAAAAAAAAAAAAAAAGTCTATACCGTCACCTTTGGAAACAGAATCGGGGCTGCTGCCTCTTATAGATCCTTAGTGATGATTTACTCAGCTGTGCTGCTCTTTGATCCGTGCGGGTGAGGTGCAGCTCATCAGCTGCACAGAAGTGAATATATTTTAATATAAATCAAAGAATGTCAGTTGAAATGAGAAAAGCTAGAGAAAAACAGGACACCTTGCCATGATCAGAGCCTGGTACCTGTAGATTTCTGTACAACTAAAGTCTCTTTGATGATCAGAGCAGGCAGTAGTTCGGCATGTTGCTGCAGTTCCATCGAACTCTCTCTAGTTTCACTTTAGCGAGATGTTTGTGGCTTCAGTTTGTTTTTTGATGAAGAGGGAACATGGATGTGGATGTGGATAGTCCAAATTTGGAACAAACAAAGCAGTGACACAAAGTCATCAGAAAATGATTTGTTTGTTGTTGAATAGAAAAGTTTCCAGTTGTTTATCATTTTAGCTTTGACTGTTTCTGGGTTTTTCTAACCAGTGAAACCATATTTAGATTAGATGTTTAAAGCTAAGACACCACTGTGTGTTTCAACAAGTCGACAATCCCAAACACATTAAATAACTGGTTTTATAATGGAAAAAGGCAAGAAAAGATATTTCTAGCTAACATCTAATGAAAAGAAAAAGAGAATCTTACAAGATATTGTCATGACGTGCGGTGTAGGTGGTGAGGTAGACACGGAGGACCCAGGTTAGAGTGAAAAGTAATGATGAATTTAATGTCAATTTTTCAAAATAACACAGTCAAACAATCCACAAACCCGGCAGCACAGCTGAGCGGAAGACAACGGTTCAACACAGGTAGCGACAGGTAACAAATAGACAGCTAGACAGAAAGATTAGACACATACGACACGACTTACGACTACAAACGACTAGGACCCGACGAAGACGCAGAGACACAAGTGACATTAAATACACAGGAGGTAATCAGGGAACGAGACGCACCTGGGAACGAGACGCACCTGGGAACGAGACGCACCTGGGAACAATCAGAAGACACAGAAACTCAAAATGGACACACAGAAAAACACAGATCATGACAGATATATTGATGATAAACAGAGAAACAACAACTGGGAACAAAATGAATATACATGTGTAGTGTAGGAAGGATCTACACCAGGAGAATAAATACTGGGAGGTGATTATTTGAGTTGAAAAAGGTGGATGACTATGCTAATTTCTAATAGCATCAGGGTATTAAAGCACACTTCATTGAGGGAAATCACAAGGGCAGGTAACTGATTGTTGAGGCACAAAAATGAAAAGAGAGCAATTAAAATACTTCAAAATGTTTCAAAGAAACAGAGAAACTTTGAAAAACTAAACACCAATTACATCAAAACACTAAATAGATTGTAACCCAAAAACTAAATCCTCGGAATGCCAGAACCAAATCACAGCCTTGGTTCTGGAAAAGATGAACCAAAGCTTTTCCAGAACTCTGGATGGCAGAAGAAATAAAAAGAGGTTGGTTGAGGTGCAACTTGCCTGTAAGTAAATCTCAGATAGGAGTGTATGAGTCTGTAGGTATAATCCTGATGTTGTGTCTCAGACTTTGCAAACAATTCAAAGTTGTGCTGCTAATTTTTGTCTATAAAATTCACTCAAGTGACTTTATAGGGCAGCACAATATTAGAAAAGTATGCAGGAAAAATATACAATAAAATTGGTGAATGTTGGTGTGTGTGTGTGATCTGAACATACACACACACACACCCCTATATGTGCATGTGTAATCTAATCAGATTAGATTATATTACTGAAAACACTGATCAGACATGTTCTTTTTTGGTTTTGTAAAAATAAATATTCTTAAAATACAACCATCATTTGCTGTCTTCCTCTGTTTGTTGCAGTCATTGAACCAGGATATAACAGGGTTCATAGCAAAAATAGGCCATAAATAATTAGTTTTCTATCCAGCAACAGGGAAAGAAAAATAAATCATTATTTCCATCTCAAAAAACAAGCTTTTATTGAGAAAGTTGCTTCTTGGCGATGTCTACAACTTATTTATTGTTCCTCAGAAACGTTGTCATCCAACCTCCTCTTAAATGTCAACTATGTATTAACAATAAGTGTCACCAGAATCCTAGCCTGTTAGAACACCTGACTTAAAAAAAATGAACACTTTTAGTTTGTGCAACAAAGAAAAATTAAATAAAAATTACAAATGAATAACATTAATCCTTCAGTGACCGTTTGCAAACTTCAACTACAGAACCGTATGAGGCTGGCAGCTGGGAGAATATGAGTGTTATCATATAGCTAATATTTACTATAACACTGGTAGCAAATGAGTGATTCTCCACCAGTTTGCATATCAAAGAAGCTGAGGAGAAGCTCTTTGGGGTTGGTGCAGTGAGATGTTTACTCAGCAAACAACTGTTTAATTTAGAAAATAATTTCCAGCTGCTGTGGATTTTCTAACGTGGCCCTGCGTGTGTGTGGGGGTGTGTGTGTGTGTGTGTGTGTGTGTATGCGGGAATAGATTTCAAGTATTCAGAATATAGCTTCTAAATAATTAAAACCATCCAAGGGGAAATTAATGGAGCAAGCTTGTTACTGCGCTCCATCTTGATAACTCTGCCGGCCACACAGTCGGTTTAACAGACCTGTCAGGATTCACCACAAGTGACAGTTACTATTCGGGGTCCGATCGCCTAATTGATCCTCCCTGAGATTGCCTGCAGAGAGAGCTTCTCACAAAGTGCAGGAACTGAGAAAGTATTGACGAAATGTTGGGGAGACTTGGATGGAAGTACACATGCTATTGAGCTGGAAAGGCTTCCTTGGGGGAAATCTTGTTTGTGGATCAATGTTATAGTATGGGATGGATTGAATAAGATGCAGACTGAGGCATCCCACCTGCCATGAGAAGTTGTAGATCTGATATAACTGCCCCATGAGCAGCTGGTCAGAGTAATAAATTGTGCAGATAAAGGCACTAATGGGTAAATTCTATCGGGTTTGGTTGTTTTTCCTATTCTTGATGTTCATTTATGTTGTACATGAGCAAAAAACTAATTACAAAGAAGGACATGAAAAGGGCAGAGAACAGAATCTGTAAGAACCTTTAAAGGGATGTGAAGTATTTTCTTAGACTTTGAAAGAAATACTTGAATGATTCCCTGCGTAGTGAAACAATGGGTTCCCCTTCCTCTTCTCATTTTGCCTCACCTTCATCTCTGCTTGTAGGAAAGTGATTAGGAGGTGGGAAGGCTGACTTTGTAAAGGGAAACTCAGTTCCCCCTGCCTGCGTTGGGTCTTTACAGGCTGTTAAGGTTTTGTTAGGGGAGAAAATGTTGATAAAGAGAAGAAGCAGAGTGAGAGGGCAGTGTAGGGAAGACATTGAAGACAGAAACTGGAGTCAATCTGCTTTTATAGGAATGAAAACAGTAATGAGTTACTACATATGAAAAACATTAAAAATTAATCCTGTGATGATGTTAAATGATTCGACTTTCTCACAATTTGAGGATTTTGGTTTGAGTTGCCATCAGATGAAACCATGCTTTGGGTGTTATGTGATTCTCACAATATAATCTTGAAGTGAAAAAATATCTATTTTAAAACATCATGAAAACAACATCATTGAACTAATTTTATTAGGCAGACTTATTCAAAAGTGTGTTGACACAATTTGCACGTCAGTCAATCAAATGGCATCTAAATTAGAATGTGTCATCAGATTTATAAAAAGGTAATAGAAAACCGACAGTAGTTTAAATACAACTTGCAGAATACCATCACCGAATGCAAAACTAGTCCAACCTCGAAGCAGTTGAGCAGCAGCAGCAGAAGACTACAGCAGATATTACTGCTGTGGACAAAGAACAGAAAAATGAGGCTACAATGCACATCAACTCACCAAAATTGGACAATAACAGATTGATAAAACATGACTTTCCCTTTTAGTTAAAATAGTTAGACAGCAGAGTCTGAATTTGCTCCAAACACCATGGAATCTAACGAATGGTTACAATATGCTTCATCACAATGCATATTGCAATTTATTGAACTCAAATAAACTTGGCTGCTTAACAAACATTTTGCCAAACAGGTTGCCAGATGTTGTTTTAAAGCTTTGTTATGAGTGATGTTTATTTTCTCTCCACATCATGGCTGTCCACGTGTTTTATTGGACTTAGAATAGATTTTATGTACAACATCTGCACACATTTGTCCAAGTGAAATTTCTCCGTTTCACAACAATGTTGTTTCCTTCAATTTACAAAGTCAGAATCCAACCAGTTTGCTTCCCAGAATCTAAATGCGAGTTCTGGCTCTGAGACAGACAGCATGAAATGAATCGCAGGGACTTCACAAGGTGGTGAGGAAACGCATTGTCTAGGCCCGAAAGGAAGGAATCAACAACACGTACAGTAGAATAACTAGCTGCCTCCGTATCAATGCCAGTTGTCAGAGCAATCAAGCACCCAGCTGGACTATTATTTGGTGCCACAGGAGTGGTTTCAAAGGTAATAGGATTTCTTGCCCTGCAGAAACAAGCAAGTCTGCCTCTGTGTGTGTTTGACCAAGGAGACTAGATGTAGGCATTAGGACAGAGTCCAAGAGTGTGCTGCTTTCTCTTGATTGAAAACAAACTCATTGTTTTCCTTTAGGCAGTAACAGTCCTACTTCCTAAATCATTTTTATGTTTTTTTCTGTTTAAGCCCCTGTTGCTAAATTGATCTTCCATTGAAAACAGCTGTTGCAGGAAGACAGGGTCTACCAAGGCTGACTTTTTTTTTTTATACCTTACAGTATTTTGCTTATGCTTGAGTGCATAGGCAAAGAACTTAAACTAGGTTCATACAGACACTAAAACAGTGCAAAATAAGGCATGTTTTGTACAAAATGGTTAAAAGTGACATTGCCTCAATGTTACTTTGCCAAAGAGTTGTTTGAATATAAATTAAACTTAATCTGGATTAATAAGCAAGTGTTGTTTCAGATAAATTATTCTGATTATTATTTTTATTGTATTAAAAAGACAACCCCATAACATCCAAATAGGCCTTTTTGTAAAAAAAAACCAAACACACAATTTGAACAAAAATTAATAAGGTCAGCTATTCAGCTATTGAAAAATGACTGCTTCCCAGAGGCATGGACTCTGTTAAAGTTTAAATTTCACCCAATTGCTGGCATTAGGGCATGGCTCACATAAAGCAGCACTTTGACACTATGAAGCTTACTGGAAATTGCGTGCATTGTAAACAACCGTCTTCCACTGCAAAGAGAGAAGCGCTGAGCCGAACAAGATGGTTGTTATTGTTAATTCAATATTTGGAAGCTTCGTTCACTTCCTCCGCTGCCATTGCTAAACTGCAGGCGGATTAGTATCCTAAAACAGCGCAGAAAACTGACCTCATTGAATCCTCCCTCTGTTCACTAATAGGTCCAGGTGAAATTCAACCAGAAAAATCCAGTTGATTAGGAAAAATCCCACACAAATTGTGTAGGGAGGTAACAGGCAGCGAGGCTAACTGCTACCCATACCCATAAAACAGTAAACCAGAAATCTCAAACACATTTAAATAATAGGTCGGCGCCATCTTACCAAATATTGATCTTCCATGTGTCTTTTTTCTATTTCAACATGTTAAATCTCACAGTTTTGTTTAAAGATCTCTGTCCTGAGGTTAATTATTTCCTTGTACCACGCGGCTTTTGTTTTTCCCGTCTCCTGAATTTCTCCTCTCTTCAAATTTCAATACAACTGGGAAAGAAGGGGCTGGGATGTTGCAGAATGTGGACGATGTGGCACGAGTTGGAAAATGGTCATGCGTGACGATCTGTGATGAACAGAAATGATTGACTGCTGGTAAGATGTAGCGGTATGTGTAAAGATCGCATCACATTGTTCCCCCTCAGGTAGGTTAAACTTGCTGCCGATGAAGCAGCTCACTGATCCTGAACTTGCCGCTGAAAGGAGTCAGCTGAGGTTGGATAAGATCTAATGAGGATGCCCGCTACATGCTCCAGGGTACCTTATTGTACTGGTCAGGGAGCCTCGTGGGATACAAAGCCTAAAGTTGTTGTGGTCTGAAAAAGAAAAGAAGCAGAGCATCCAAGCGAATGTACTTCTCTTGCTTCAATGATTGCACACTTGTCAATCAAAGGCAGAAAAAGCTTCGAATCAGACTTGAGTGAGAAGCCTTTGTTATAGCCTACTTGCACTTTCTCAGTTTGGTTAATATAAAAAGGCTCAGTTGCTTTCACAGTTTGTTTTCACTGATGAAACTTCAGCCCTGCATTTCAAAACCACAGAAGCAAATCACGACACTCATTCTTCTGACAAAAACTCAATTTCAATATCACAAAATAGTCAATAAAGCTGACCTCATGCACATATGCTTTTTGTTGAAAATACTTGATTCTTTGATCCCTGCTGTACATACTGTATGTCCAGTGGTCACCGAAAAAGAATAGCTTACAGCTTTTCATTTGTCATTTTTCATACATACCTGCAAATGTACTCTGCCTGGAGCACAGCAGAACCGACCATAGCATAGAACAGCTCAGTATGGGCTATACATTAAACAACATTTTCCAAATGAAAATAAAGATTAAAAAAATTGTGACAATATCTTTAAATTGTACACAAAACTCAAAATCCTAAAAAAGAACAGCAAAGTGTAGGTCCTATCTATTAGACTGCTGAAGCATTGTGGTGTGAAATATTAACAAGGTCTTGAATATTTAAGGTAAACATTCTCAGTTTTTGCAGCACTAGCAACAAAACAGCACACTCGTTACTGGAACAAGCTCCTGGTTGTCTGCTCTGTGCAATGACTCAGTTCAGCCGTAAAGTAACCAACATAAAGCATGATTTATTTTTTTTATCAGAACAAAGCTTTACCTCTGCATAAAACATCCTAGTTTACATTAAAACTTCTCAGACAATATTAAAACCGCCAAAGAGGACAGACCATTGAAAGCAAGCAAGCACTACACTGTTTCTGTGGTAACCCTTACAAACAACATATTTTTGAGCTAAAATAATAAAAATAAATTCTGAGAATCATATACTGTTGTTTTGGATCATTTTCTTCTGGGAGTTATAATTAGTCAGCCTGGAAATTTTATGAATTTCTTTGGTGGTGCTGCACGCTTTTCATTTACCTTGGTGATGTGTCAGTTTCTCCTTCACTATTTTTCAAAGCAATTGCACATTGGAATCCCATTTCACCACCTTTTTTATTAAAATATTTGGCATGTTTAGACAATTTATTTATATTTTACGTTAAATGACGGTTTGGGCAGAGTGCATACTCCGCTTTCATAGGATTATGAAAAAGTATGTTTTGTTGAAAGCATAATTTTTTTGCAGAGCAGATCTTTCAACAAAATTTAATTCAATTAAGTTTAGTTACATAGGACCAATTCACAATAAAAGCCACCTTGATGCACTTTACAAAAAATTATTTTAATTCAGTCACACATACATTGCAATTTATCCCAGCTATTTAACATTATCGTAGGCTCAAATAATTTTTTTTAAGTAGTTTAAAAAGCTTCTATTAGAAGAAACCAAACAGAATTCATCAAGTCTGTAGCTGCTTTTCCATTGACCAAATTATAAATGAGCTTAATTGAAACACAGCAAGTAAAAAACTCATGCTTTCCAATAAAAGGTTTTTGCTTTTATAATAAGGTTATTTTTCGGCAGTATTGAAATACATACTGGATGATATATAGAGTGTTTCGCAACACTGTGATCATGGAAACACTTTGTTCGTATCTCACTAGTTACTTGATCAACAACTGGATGTTTCTGCTGGCACAAAATGTTTTTTAATGACTTATGAACTTCACACTTGAATTTGCAATCAAATTCAAGTGTGAATTTGATTGCATTTCTTATTTTATGGAAAAACCACAAATGTGAATTGCATTTTTCTAAATTTGTGGAATATCAACAAAGTTTTGCACACATTTGTAAAAGAATCGCAGCTAATGACCTGCAGCACTCACTCCTCTTGGAGGAGCACAAAGCGACTGTAGACAATGACTTGCATTGTGATTGACTGTGCAGCAATCCCTCATATCAAGAATGAGACGGTGGAGAAAACATCTTCCATTTAACCAGAACCAGAACCTGGCTCAGTACGAGCGGTCCATCTGCTGGGGGTTTGAGAGAAAATAAACATGTTCATGAAAATAAAAAGTTAACAGCAGGAGGGAGAGAATGATTAGTCAGTGGCAGTTTTATCTCAGCTGATTCCCTCTTCCTGGAAGGCTTCACATCCAAAACCGAACACCAGACCAGGAATAGCTTCTACTGTAGACAGAAAAATAACTGAGAGAAAACTAAAAGGTAATATTGAATTAACAGCAAATAAATGACTGTCTGCGTCTGACTAGGAATCTGACACTAAAAGGTATTTCCAACAGTATTTTTCAAAGTGTACACAGTAAATGAAACTCACAATTTGAAATTCTCTGTCATACTTGGTTGGTTGAATTTAAAATCCTCGAGTATAAAAGTCACCCTTGTGCCCATGTTTCTGTTCTTTTATCAGTTCTGTTGCGCTGAAAAGCAAAATACACTCCCATCCTGTCCAACTCTGTCTGAATACATTTGTTATGATCGCCTGCAGTGATAATCACATTGAGCTGCTTTGCCTGTGTATAATTTCAGTCTGGCAAAAGCAGTAGAAATATGTAATCCAGTTTCACCACTAGTGTTTCATTATTGTGTATATTCAGCAGCAAGGTGGACCGGAGAAAATAAAACATCTAAAATCGTGGCTGTAATTTATGGCTTTAACCATCAGCTGCGATATTAATGTGAAGAATCAAACGGAACAGACCCAGACAGCATGCAGTGATAATCAAAAGGCATAAGTGCTTGTCTTTGTGTATTTTCAGAACAAATGAGGAGTAAAACTATTCTTTCCTGCCTTTATATGTTTGAATGTCACTTTGAGGCCAAACGTGCCGCATTTGATGCGCAACACTACCATATAACACTACCATATAAACCAGAAACAGAAAAAAGCAAATGAGTCGAATATTCTGTAATATTCCAAAAGGAACTATCACAAATTAGAGTTTACATTTACTCCAGTTAAAACTTTTAATGTGTTATACGTTATGTAATCATTTGAGTGACCTTTGGTTGTTCAGAAAGTAAGTTTGCTGGGTGTGCTTATTTTGTGACAATTTGTGCAAGGTTTTTTAATTTTCCTGCCCTATTGTAACCTTTCTAAACAGCTAACGCAATTAGCTTTCCTTACAGCTGCAGACAGTAATGTTTCCTTGGTTCAGTTGGTAAAATGTAATGTTTAAATCATTAGTCAAAAAATGTATCATGAATAGGAAAAAAAACATAAGTCACACCTGATTATTAGTCAACAGACCAGCAAAACTATGAACTAAGGGGCAACTTAGTGTCTGGAAAATACTAATACAGTTCAGTGGTAGCATAACTTGATGAAGTTATGGTCAGATAATGCTACAGTTTAATTTTTCAAACTTAAGGACGCACATAATGATAGCCAGAAAAACATTTTTCAAGTGTTCATACCTGGTGTATCATAACTTGCTAACCAGATGCTGCGATATGTTCTTGTTCTAAAATAATTTGTTCTGTTCCAAGGAAAGTACCACATCAAACTTTATCTGTATATAACTTCAAATCTGAAGAATGAAACTGCATCACAGAAACACAGAAAGCTCCATATCTCACTGCCCAACAACACACTCCAGATTCCCTAAGGGAAACTAAAGCACCTCCACACCAGAGGTGCAGAGGTGCACAGTCCCTCCAGCAGAATTTAAAAAATCTCCAAAGACCAACCAGCTTCCTAATCAGGCACCTAAAAACAACCGAAACGACCCCTGTCTAGTGGGAGGATCAGGGTCTCTAATCCAAGCTTCCCTGAGATGACACGACCCCTGAACCTTTCTCTTTCTGACCCTGCTACCTTGCAACCGGCAGATGCTTTTATCAGGGCTCTTGTTTTTTCGGTCATGATCCACATCATAAGGGAGTCTGGAATCCACATGGAGCGATCTAAATACAGTTGAATAGGTTTTGAAATATTGTAAAGAGAGTTGTCCAGTAATAGCAGACACGGTGAAGGTCTGGGTGGTAATGGAAACGTAGCAGCTAGCTGCATCTTTTCTATTTAAGAATAGAGTGGGAAGCAATTGAAAGCAACCATATGTTCACAGCACTATTTAAAGCGTGGATGTCGGTTTGTGGAGTGACTTTGTGGAATTGGTTGGACAAAGAGATTCAGATAAAATGTTGTACAATTTAAGATCAAATATAAGGAGTACACCACTGATGGAAAATTTGTATGCATGCATATAATCACCATTTTGTTTCATTATTTTCCTGCTTCCTTTCATTACTCATGCTGCTTACAGTCCCTCCCTTACCTGCTGAGTACCTCATTGCTCTCACCTGTGCTACAGCCTATATAAATTACTGCTCTGCGCTCATTCAGTGAGAGATTCTGTTTTTAATTCCTGCCACAGTCTGAGGACTTGTAAACGTGTAGCCAGATCTTTTCAAAAATGAATATCTCCTACTTCATTTAAAATAATAATTTTGTGCACATGAGATCCGTTTCAGAAAAGGTTTCAACCACATGAACTCACACAAATATACCTCAGAGTGTTGTTTTAAACATGCTAAACTGATAACCAACGTCTATGTCATCCAATCAGATTGCTTTAAGCCAGTGGTGCCCAAAGTTGGTCCTCAAAGGCTGCAATCCTACATGTTTTTGTTCTTTCCCTGGTTTAACGCACCTGGATCAAATGATGGCTCATTAGAAGGCCTAAGAAGAACATTGACATGCTGAAAAGGTTGTTACTGCCACAGGGAGAAAACAAGAACATGCAGGAAGCCGGCCCTCGAGGACAGACCCCTGCTTTAAGCCAATCAAGACTTCCTGTTGGGAGTTAAACATGGCTCAAGGAGGTGTAGCTATTTATCTGTAGTTAAATCTACAGATACATTTAAATAGTGTTTTAGAATATAACACACAAGACAATGTTGATTTGAGTTTTTTAAGAGTTATTTCTTGAGACGCTGACATAATTTCATTGGTATTACGTTTGAAGCTGCAAGGGTACATCTAACTGTAAGACACTGCATTGGGTGCATTGAACGTCCTTACATTACCGTCTCTCACATCTACACCAGGAGATTGTCCAGGAAAGCAAAGATAATAAATGATGATATTCTGCTGACAGAGAAATGTCTTTAATGTGTCTATTCCAGTGGAAAGGCTTGTTGATTGTGCTTGGACAAGACGCAATTAGAGGAAACATTCAAGAAAAGAACTTATGAATTACTACAAATAAACATTGTTCTATTTTGTGTTTTTCAAAGTCCAGCTCCAGTTGTAAATAAAGTATCCAATTTCTCAAAACCCTTTTATTCTTCTATGTTAACCAGAATATTTTAAGAAACTTTCAAATCACAAGTAATGGAGGTGAAGTATCCAATGAGGCATTTATGCAATAGTCTACTCTATGGTGTGTTTATAATTCTTGCAGTGAGTCAAAGAAAATGTGTGGCTATAAAAACAATTGTACCTTTCCGGAGGAATGGGAGGGAAACAATAATGGCCTATCTGCTTGTTAGATCTCAAGAGATTTGGCAAACTATCATTTGCAATGACAGGGATGTAGAATGTAGAGAACAGGACTTCAGATCCAGTTTGACATCAGTGCACATACGAGGTCTCTGAAGTGCTTCCAGCCCCACAGGTGTCTCTTCAAAGTGCTGAGCAGGTTAACACTATCGAATTATTTACAACCTATTGGGGATCCCAAAAAAAGTCTTAAAAATGTCACCCTTTATGAAGAAAGAGAGCAGGACCTCTATGTTAACACAACACAACAGATGTATGTAAACACTCCACAACATGCAGCGAACTCTAAGTGCATTGTGCATCCCTGAAGTGCTGCTGCTGCTATTCAAATGGAACGAAAGAAAAGAATAAAACATCTGCCTGAGTTGACAGCAGAAGGATGACTGCAGATGACCTTTTTGTTATCTAAGAGTTCGTGAAGCCCTGCCATGAACTTGTCCAGAGTGTACTTTACCTCTTACTGTTGACGGAAATGGGATGCACAGCGTTGTGACGAAAGCAGCAGTCAGCATTAGACATAGAATAAAAATGGAAATATGTTTTATGGCTCCAGTAGTTTGTTGTTCAGGTGAACCTCCATGCACTTAGAAGAGTACCCTATCTTTCTTAATATGTCGTAATTTACTGTTTACATGTAACTGATGAGTTTTATTCATTAATTGACTATAAAATTTATGAGATTGCTGGGTCAAAATATGATGTATTTAGATGTTAACATCATCTACACAATTAAAGTGATTAAAACCAGATGAAGTTGGATTAATCTGGACAATTGCACAAAATCTATACATCAACACAAGCATTACTCAATAAAATGTATAGCCTATTTTTCCATAAACTTATATTCAGGGAGAAAATAGGAGGTAATTGGTTAAATTCATAAAAGGCTCCAAAAGTAAAAAAAAAATATATATATATCACATCTCTTCAGCTACTCATCATGTTGTTGGAATTGTTATAGCATTTTTATAGAATTTCGGTACGATTGGGAAAGAGAGAAATAGGATCACTGCCGCCTTCGTTCTGAAATTAAATCTTCTCAGATTTGATCTGATGCTGTCAATCGGGAAAGCCTTTGAGAACTGATGTGAAAAGGTTTCCTTTCTATTAAATTGACTTTGAAACAACATTTTTAGTTCAATGTTAATTGAACACAATCACTTCTTCTCCCTAGGAAACAAAGCTCTTCTCTTCTACAGTTTGAATGACATCCTTCAGCTGGGCTAAAGGCCTGCTGCCCGATGATTGTGCATGCAGTGTGTTTGGTTTCTGAGTTAATGGCAGCCAGCTAACACAACGCCATCTGTATGCATTGCATGCAGCAGGCGCAGCAAAAACTGTGGAGGCAAGTCAAATTTTATAGATGTCAGAGACTGCCTGGTAAATTGTCCCTGAGGTCCAGTGTTCAGGTTGTGTTAGACTCTTCTCAGAATACCGCTGAAGCAGTTCTTACACCAGACTGTGAAGCATCAAGGATCAAAGAAAGACTAGCACTATCACTTTGACTGTAATTTAATATTAAACATTTATTTGGTGTGATTTTATAGTATTAGGACAGACTTGTGACAGAAAACACACTTTCACAGCTGCAGCATGCTGTTTTCATAACATACTGAAATAGTCACCTGCAAATGTTTTGAAATATCTTTATTATTAATTCTTTAAAAATGATGTACCTTCAGCCGTTCAGTGAAATACTTGCGTCGTCTTTGTGGAGTAGAAAAATACATGCCAGGCGTTCGTTATAGGACTTCTATTCTCAGAAATCCTTTGCGGCGCATATCTTTTATCTTCAATCTTTCACCTATGTTTTATATATCAATGACTGCCTCTTGAAATAGATAAATCATAACGCATGAAGAATACGCACTACCTGCAAAAACCTGAAAGAAGTGCTGTGTAAATTTAGACCAAATGATTGACTCGGTCATTATGACAGCAAGTAACTGGAAGTAAAATGATTTGTTTTTTTGTAATTTTGCTATTAGATGTATTGTGAAGACAGAATATGACTTCAACACATATTTCAAGGTGGATTGTTCCCTCCAGGTTGGGGGACAGTTTTTGCCTCAAGCAGAGGAGTTAAAGGTGTCTTGTATGTGTGAATATGTAATGTAGCGGGAGATGGGCTGACAGATTGAGTCTTATTCTGCCTTAATTAGAGCCATACTCCAGTGTGTCGTAGTGAAAAAAGAGCTAAGCCAAAAGCTCTTGATTTAGTAGTTTGTCTGCCCTCACATTTGGTCATGAGATATGGGTCATAAATATCCTGCTTGAACCTGGAAGATCTCAGGTTCAAGCATTTACATTCACTCATTTTGTAGACTTATATTATTATGTTAGCTTCGTCTGTTGACTGAACTTTGTCAACTGGGGAGGAACTCATAAGTCAGTGGTTCTCATTGAAAAGAGACTGTTCAGTTGGTTTGGAAACCTTATCATGAGTCTATTGAATATCCAGGTTCAGTTTCACTCCTTTAAACATGCGGTATGTAACTTTTATAAAATCATGGTTTTTACATATTTATTAAAACTGTCACCATGTCGTGACAGAACAGCATGAGAGAGATAATTGAGCTCTTTGGCTTGTTCCCAGTGCTCCCAGAACTAATTACTGACAACTTGGTCAGAAGCACCCAATCAGAGGTAGGAGGAGGGTCTTAGAGCTGTCAATCAGGCTTGTGTACATACCACTCATACCCTGTCCCTTGCTCTCTGCTACGCTCCAATATTACTGCATTGATCAGTTTATACCCAAGGTTGATTGACAGCGCTAAGACCCTCCTCCTGACTGTGATTGGTGGTTGTTGTCAGAAAGCGGTGCATTTCTTCAGATGACAATAGCAACTCAGGGAGGAGGTGGAGGAGCCCAGTTTCTTTTTTTTAGATTATCTGTCTCGCATTACACTGCCATGACATAGTGACAGTTTTAACAAATATGTTTTAAAAAATTGTCTTATAAAAGTTACATAGCAGCTTTAACTGAAGCACTGTTGTATAGTACCAGTTCTCACCGGAGGCTTTTTGCACAAAATGTTTTCATTCATTGACTCCAATGTGCCTGTCAGTCACATTTACTGTGATTTTACTATTTCACATCAGAAACAACAGACTTAGTTTATAAGACTTGTTTGGATAACATCTATATTCATGTTCTCAGCATGAATGTATCTCCACTGACATTTTCTGAACAGCCCAGATATTCCTGACAGACATAGCTTCCAGTTCATTTCCTGTTCTCCACCCCAATAATTCATTCTTGCACATTTTTTCTCAATGGTAGCTGTATAACTTAACCTCTGAAAAATATTCCTGACATGTCTATTCATTTTTATAGAAGACGGATGAATTTTGTAGTTTTTGTTTTTTTCTGGTCAATCTCTTCCTTCATGGCCCCCACCCTCATTTTATCCATGTTCAGATGTATCCAGTCTGATGCATTTTTTATCTTTTCTTTCTGCTTGAAAACACTTCTTACTTTTATGTCACAATCTTTCATAAATCAAGTCTTTTCCATAATTTTCAGAACATGTTACTTTTAGAGACCTGCCATTCAACTGTCGAGTTTTGGTGAAAATTCTCCGTCAAATGGGTCATGGAAATTTTGAACCTCTGAATAAATTGAGGCAGCGCTATCTTTTATGATTGCTCTCAAACATTTCGTAATCTTCCATTCAAAAGTTTCTTCAACTCAGATGGACAGATGTGGAGTTTCATGTTAGTTTTAAACGACTACTGCAGCTGAGTAAAGTCTTGTGCCAACAGTTGCTGAAATAACGATGGTGTCGGTGATACAGCCGGTCCAATCTGGGGGTTGATTGAGTCTTTGTCACCTGAGAGTTGATTGCCTTGCTGACCTACTTGTGAGGAGCATGTAGCACAAACTGTGATCACTTCGCAGGAGGTGTCAGACTGAGAACCCGTCCCCCCCCACAAAAAAACCTCAACGTTGCAAATCAAGGGCTTCTCATGAATTTTAACACAGTTGTCAGCATTGGCTGTAATTCTGACCGTCATCAACTGTTTTGCTTCTAACCTTCATGCCGCTGCTGCCTTAGCAATTTAAAACAGAACTCAAAAGGTGATATTTTGTGCAGGCAGAGGACTCGTTTGTTCATGGATGCAGTCACAGATATTTCTGATAAACCTAACAAGACATGATTGGATTGAATAACTGTGCTGAAATGATTACATTTTTATACTTTATTTAATTTTTTAATATATATTTTTTAAATCTTTGTATTCATTACCATTTGATAACTGAATGGAATTTGATTTCAAAGCTGTGTAATTTCTTCTAAATCATTTTGTCTAATACAGTGCTCTCTCTTTCTAAAAGCTCAGCTGCCAAAACAGTTCAGTTACTCAGATTGCAAATGAGACATTTCTGACTTCATTTTGTGGTTAAATTAGCTGAGCTTATATTTTCTTTTCATTTGACAAACTTAATATAATGCCAAATACTTAATTTATCCCAAAGCAAAATAAAATGCAATGTATTTTTTCAAGTTTCTTCAGTCACAATGGTTGGTGATGCAGTGGGAGGAAGGGCTCTTCACCAACAGTCAGTCTTCCAACAACACTGTAGAAACCTCGAACTTAAGACTGTTACTATATGACAATCTGTCATGAAATACTACGAGCTGCTCTAAGATGTGAATACCAGCTTGTTGCCATGGTTTTACATCATCACAACAGTCCAGAAGTAAAAAAATATATATATTTGAGCACAAGAAAAGTAACTTTTTATAGTAGTACCTTACTATCCAATAACTTGCATATTAAAATCCATTAAATATTGGGGGGTTAAGTGCTGATTAGTGGATATGTCAGCTCTGATTTAAGATCTGAGGCTTTAGTTTAAAAATGAGGGGGGAGAAATAAGGTGGATGAAATTTACAAAAAGGGTGCAAACTCCAACAGTTTTGCATGCCGGCAGTTTATTTGCTTTCTTGCTGCACCTTGAAACATAATGGACCAAATACATGCAGACACAAACCCACTCAAGTCCAGCACAGGTGAGAGTTTTGGGTTTGTGTTTTTGCATCCTGCTGCAGTTGTGAGGATTTGAGTTTTCTGTGTGTTTATTTAGGTTTCCCTGTCTGTTGAGTCTTCGTGTTGTCCCGTCTACCCTTTGACTGATCCCAGCTCTGTCTTGTTTCCTTGATTACTCCTCTGTGTATTTAATCCCACCTCTGTCAGTGTTTCCTCACCTAGTCTGTTG